>SNQJ01S0028892.1:297787-339255 GCA_010110895.2 Picea sitchensis
GTAACCTATGAATTGAGGACAAAGCAAGATAATCCTGTCACGGAGAAAGAAATAATTAAGGCATCTAAGAAGACAAATAATAAGAACAAGACAAATCTAAATTCAGATTGTAGCTGCAATGATGATTCAGAAGAAGATGAAGAAATGACAATCTTCGTCAGAAAGTTGAATAGAGGAATTGACAAATACAGAGGTATGCTTCCATTAATTTTTTTTCATTATGGTGGTATTGGTCATTTTGCTTCTAAATTTCCTCATAAGAATAAGGAATGTGATGAAGAAGAATACCCTAAAAAGAAAAAGAAAAATCAAAAGGGTAGAGAAAAAAAAAATCTTCAAGAAAAGTCTCTGCACCAAGGAAGACAGTTCCTCATCAGAAGAGTATGAAGACAATGAGAGTGATAAAAAGAGTATTATTCATGGAAGTATAAGTTTTTGAAGAAGAAGGAGATGTCGATCTCAGAGCATAAGTGATCAGTGCCTTAGAAGATATAAGGATTGAAAGAAAGTAAATCAAGTCACTCAAGGCATAACTAAAAAGGAAAGAGGGATATCAGAATTACAACTCTTAAGAAGTTGAGAAAATGATCACGAAGTTAAATATTTGGGTAGAAGAAGAAAAAATAATTAAAGAATCTTTCAAGGGTCAGTTAGATGAAAATGGCAAGATGATTGAAGGATTGGAAGAAGAAACAGTCACACTAAGAAAATATATACAAAATAAAGACATTCAAGAGAACAACACCAAAATATTGGATGAGATCATTAGAAGTCAAAGATCATACTATGACAGGTCGAGGTTAGGATACAACCAGATGCAGACATAGAAAGGCTCTAGCTCCAAGAAAAAAAAACAAGAAGAAGAACAAAGAATCTATCTAGAAGCAGTTAGAGGCTCCCCTAAGAAGGAAGAATATAAGAATATCCAAGAAGAAGATTGCAGAAACACTGCACCACCTAGAAGATTTAGAAATCAAAATCAATAGTATCTAGCTATAGAAATACCTCAAGAAGAAGAAGGATTCAGAAGAGAAACACCCTTCAGAATATTCTCCACCCCCAAGTATCAAACTATTTTTCTTGGTTTATGTTATTCATGTAATAATTTTGAGCACAAAGTTGTGAATTGTAGAGCCAATACCAAGAACATAAGAAACTATGAAGGCTACATAATAAATGGTTATCCAACAAGGCCTCATGAAGTAGAGAGAAAAATCTACAACATATTTGAATCCTTGAGTGATGAAGTATAATGCTACAAATTCAACAATTTTGGTCATATGGCCAAATATTGCAGACAGGCTATTCCTCCAAGGGAATGAAAGAAGAAAAAGAAAGAACCACAAAGGATATGGATAAGGAAGCGAGATTAGTTCAACACTAAAGAATGCACGCTTTCTCTACAAGCTCAACACAAAAGACGTGGATGGTATGTTGACAGTGGCTGAAAAATGTCCTACTTCTCCACAGTTAAAGCATTTGAAGGTAACCTTACCTTTGTATTTTCATGTCCCCCTCTTGAGATTTCTGACAAAGTTAGCTTCTTCCTCATCTAATTTGTCATCTGAGCTGCCATATTTTTTTTATTCTTTTGTCTTTGTCTTCTTTGATGCTTTGAAAGTTGCTTCATTCATTGTTGGTTATTCTAGCTTATATTTTTCTATTATCATTTCATATGCAGTGAAAATTCCATGCATGTCATCAATTGTTAAATTGTCTAGGTCCTTCATCTCCTTAATGGAAGGTATATTTGGATTGAATCTTGAGGGAAGTGATATATTCATTTTTACTATGATGGTTTCTTTAACCTCTTCACCAAACCCTCTGATGGTGTCAACAATATTATCTATTTGAATAAAGTATTTTGAAATACTCTCTTCTTCTTTCATCTCAAGGGTGTCAAATTGTTCTCTATAGGTTTGTATTTTCCTTCTTGACTTTTATTAGTCTCCGCTGTAGATATTTTGTCCCATATCTCTTTTGCTAAAGCATAATGCATGACTTTGAAAGACGATGATTTTTCTAGACCACACGGAATTGCATTCTTTTCCTTAGATTTATTATCACTGTGTTTTATAGAAGTTGGAAGTACAAGAGGGATTGTTGGAGCATTGTAACCATTCTCAACTATCTTCCAAAATTCAAATCCTAGAGACATCATATAGGTTTGCATTCTTATATACAGAATGAATAACAATATTATCTATTTGAATAAAGTATTTTGAAATACTCTCTTCTTCTTTCATCTCAAGGGTGTCAAATTGTTCTCTATAGGTTTGTATTTTTTCCTTCTTGACTTTGTCGTCTCCTTCATAGATATTTTGTAATCTGTCCCATATCTCTTTTGCTAAAGCATAATGCATGACTTTGAAAGACGATGATTTTTCTAGACCACACGGAATTGCATTCTTTTCCTTAGATTTATTATCACTGTGTTTTATAGAAGTTGGAAGTACAAGAGGGATTGTTGGAGCATTGTAACCATTCTCAACTATCTTCCAAAATTCAAATCCTAGAGACATCATATAGGTTTGCATTCTTATGCTCTAGAATGAATAATTTTATCCATCAAAGAATGGGGCTTTGTTTGTAGAAAAACCTTCCTTCTTGTGGTTAGACTGATTCTGAAGGAACCTGCTCTGATACCAATTGTTGGCACACTTACTTATATTGAGAGGGGAATGAATTGATATAAGACTATTTTTTTATTTTCTTGCAATATTTACTAATTTGTTACTTCTCTAATTATAAGTAGTTAATGAGAAATGCACATACAATCATATAATTCACTGTACATAGATATTTAACGTGGAGACCCAAATGGGAGAAAACCACAAAAATTTTCTTTATAAAATATTGTAGGCACCAACCTACTATTACAATGCTTGCAAGAATCAATCTGCTAGAGACACCATTCTCCTCTCCTAAGAACCAACATAGAAATAACATTTGCAAGCACTAACTTGTAGGAGACACCAATCCCCTTGACTGAGAACCAACTCCATTATTTCTGTAGGTACCAACCTACAAATTTTATATTCGTAGGCACCTACCTTCAGGGGACACCAATCTCTTTAGTTGAGCACCAACTAAATAGTTCATGTAGATACTAATTTTACAAGAAACATCAAACTCCCCAAGCTGTTAACAATACCAGATTATCTATTTCCTTCAATCCTTCACTTACACAAGTTTGATGCTCTATCTCTGTTGTCATGTTTCTCAATCTACATAGTTCTATAATTTTCTTTGTCCTTGCAGCTCCCAACCACCCTTACATTTTCTTCCTTTCATTCTATAGCATCCTCAGACGTTAGAGATTCTCTTCACATGATCCACGCTTACTCCATTTTCTCACTCTTCCATACTAACTCAATTCATCTCATACTTAAATTGGATTCGAACATCATTCTTTATGCATTCCATAATTCCATGAATTTGTCCACATACAAAAGTATGTCCATGGAGTCGGATCCAGGTCTCCTCAAAACAGGTCTACTACATTCCTTAGAAACTAGCATATACCCCCCTTTGGCTTCGTCTGCTATCTACTCTCGGGACACAGTACAGAATTCAACACTTAGCAATTGTCATATCTCATTAATATTCAATCTCCACTGTTTATTTATTTCATTGTCTACCAAAACACACAATAGGCCCTCAACACTCAGTAATCATCCAATCTATCCTTGAATTGATCACGATCGTCGATCTCCTTTTAGAATATCAGAACCATGTGTGACCACACTGGATAGCCATCATTCGATATGTACCTTCGTTCAATCAAAACCATCAATATACTTAACTATCCTCAAGAACACATAATGCAACCATGATGCACAATTGTCATTTGATATGGACCTCAGATTAATTGTGTCTATTGATTGAGTTTCCACATAGCTTGAACCTTCAGATCACAAACACCATTCAATCATATCTCAGGTTGATATCAATCATTTATCTATCTTGACAGCCTCACCGTGATTATAAAGTGTATCTCTTTTTCATTTCAAGCTTTTGCATCCTTCGGAATGCACCTTCGCGTTTCGCCACACTTATTTTTCACCTATACTTATGTTTATGTTTGGTATTTGTGGGAGAAAATTTCCCTCCTAGATGACCTTTCTTAGATGTGAAGAATATTCCATAAGAAATATATCCATTAGATAGATGTGAAAAATACCCCAGAAGAGAAGTCAGACCAGAAGAATAAATAATAATGAAGTGGAACCTTTCCATAGGATAAGTCGGCCCAGTCAAGTGGTTAGGAAGACTATAAATAAGAGGCGCCTTGGCTCATTTTTTCACTCACTCACACTCTCTAATATACATAGAAGCAAGGTGAAAGTTTGGAGAAGGCGATGTGGCTACTGCAGTGGAAGCTTTTCCTCTTGTTCAGTCTTTCTGGTATCTCTCTCTTGTGCGCTACTCTTGGTAGTGGTGCGCTACCTTGGCATTGTTATATTGTTGTAGTTGTGGTGGTATTTCTATTTGAGCTATCATTTGAGCTAGGGTATATCTATCTGGAATTTCTTTGTGAACGAAATCTATCTAAGTAAGGTATTTGGGTTTTTCCCCCATTTGGGGTTTTCCTAGGATAGATCTCATGTGTTGTTTTGTCTCTTGATATATATATTAATGAATTAAAAGAACAATGGTAACTCTAATTCTCTGTAAATAAGAAAAAATATAACATGGTATCAAAGTTGGTTACCTTTAGAAAAATTTGACCACTGGAAGGAAGATCATTGCAGCAGTACCTTGTAGCTGCAATAMTTTGTCAAGATCATTGAGAACTATCCCAAGGTCATTGGGGAAAATTATTTCATAGAGAAGTGCACCCTAACTTAGTGCACCCCTTGAAACCCTCAGCATGTAGTTTGGTGAAGTTTGACAAATCATTTTTTTTTTCAGTGCTAGGGTTTCTACCAACGAAAAATGTCAACCATCATGAGAGTTGAAGATAAATTGTATGGAGAAGATAACTTTAGATCCTGGAAGCACAAAATTCACCTCATTATAGAAGAGAATGAGTTAATGGATCATATCAAAAAGATGCTTCCAAAACCAGAATAAGAAGATGCCAAAGCAAAGTTCGGGAAGAATGAATTCAAGTCCAAGATGATCTTTACAGACTCAATAAAGGATCATCTGATACCTAATGTATCAGAACTGAAGACACCAAAGGTAATTTTTTATTCCCTAACTAGACTTTATGAAAGTAAGAATACCAGTTGAAAGCTTACTCTAAGGCATCAACTCAGAAACATGACAATGAACAAGTCAAAAACAATAGAAAACTATTTTATGAGGATCTCACAGATCAAGGACCAGTTAGAAACCATTGGAGATCCAGTGAACAAGTGGATACTACACTCAATGGATTTCCCTCCTATTGGGATTCATTTTTTCAATGGACTTGTGCAAGAAGAAAATTTCCTAAGTTCAACAAGCTATGGGCAGACTACACCTAAGAGGAATCCAGGTTGATATCCAAATCATAGAAGACCAATGATGATGAAAATCAAGCACTTTCTGCCCAAGTGAAAAAGAGAAAGGAAAGGGAAGAAGGGATCCCAAAGAATCCAAATAAACCACACCACAGGAAGGATGCGTCAAATATCAGATGCTACAACTACAAGGAGATGGAATATTATGCTACATAATGTCCTCTTAGAAATGAAAAGGGAAAGAAGAAGCACCATGCACATGAAATAGATGTTGAAGAGAAGAATTCAAAGAATGAAGAGTATGCCTTTCATCCAATGGTGCTTCCAATCACATGATCGAGGAGTATAATAAACTATATAAGACAACTCAAGTGGGACAACAACAACTAAACTCCAGGTTTGCATATCAGGTTTGATATTTTATATTGATCCAGTTTAAGTAAGTGTTGTAACTAGAATAGTAGTATTTATAATTCTATTATTTCTATTTCTACAATATTTTAGTAACACTTGAATTGTTGGTATGACTACCATTAAGTAAATGCTCATATTAATAATTCACTTGTTTACAATATAAATTGATCTCCTTCTAGGAGATGTTCTTGGTTGTTGACCTTGTTCCATGTAGGTTACCATGGAGATGTTGTTGTTATTGTTTATTGTTCCAGCCAGGTCGCAGGTAATAGCTTTGACAGGGAGTTATAATGATGGTTGCAGGAGGAAACAATTTAGATGGTCTCTAGATGAGACATGTAGCAATATATCTAGACATAGATTTGTGTGAATCCATGTAATGAAGGAGAAGAGGACAAAGTTAGAACCTTTTGGAAAGAAGGGTACTTTTGAGGATACATAGTATCTCATATGAAGATCGATTGTAAGGAGCATAAGGCTTCAAAGATGACCATACATATCCCTCTAGTTTAGTTGATCACTCTTCAGATCACCAGGAAGAGTCAATAGAGCTAGAAGGGCCTACCCAGAATCATTACAGTGACTAGGAAGAGACCAACATGGCCACGTGATACTTTGCATGATGCAAAGGGGGATACATATATATGGAATTTATGAGCCATATCATGAGGAGGATTATATGGATCCACCAGTGGTGAGGCAGGAGGCCCCCACCAAGTACCATCTCAGAAGAATCTAGAGTTAAAAGGGAGTCATCCCTCAGGATCCAGTAGTGAGGAGAAACCTCCCCAGGACAATTCATAGGATATCAGACTTCATATGAGGTCAACACATGGAGAGGGAGCATATGGATTAGAATATTACATAGACTCAGAGGGAGTCAAGCTTCAAAGGTATAATGCAAAATCAGAGTGAGCATGATATCATAGAGAGTCAATGGATTAGAGACTTTCATTTAGAAAGTATTCATCCTCAGATTCAGATGGGAGAGAGATGTCTTCCAAGAATGATAGACAGGATTCTAAATCATAGATTCAGAGGCTTCGAGGAGATATGATACCTCCTAGGAGGATTCCCTTGTTTCAGTGACAAAGGATAAAGCCAATCATAAGGACTGGGATATGGATCTTTTCCTTGGTTCCGAGACTAGAAGAGAAGTAAGTGGTGACTTCCAAGTTGATCTACAAGATCAAGCATACTACAGATGGTGGCATAGAGATGTACAAAGCTTGATTTGTGTCCTGAGGATTATCCTAGGAAGAGGGAGAATATTGTGATGAGACACTTGCTCCAGTAGCTAGAAGAAGTGTACATAGAGCAGCCACAAGATACATGAGAAGGAGTCTCATGTCTTCATATTGAAGAAGGAGTTGTACAAGATTAAGTAGGCACCCAGGGCATGATATTCCAGATCAAATAGTTATTTTATGAGCCTGGGGATGGTTTCCCATTGATCCTATATGTGGATGACCTGTTTCCTATAGGGATTGAGAATATCATATATGGGTACAAGAGGTAAATCACTTTAGAGTGCTTGACTTGATGGGATTGGAGGTGTGGTAGAGACCAGATGAGATTTTCCTTAGCCAAGGAAAATATATTGTTGAGATCCTGTAGATAATTAGGATGATGGAATGCAAGTCCATGGCTACACCTATGGTGATGAATCTGAATCTCTTGAGTGATTCATATTCAAATTTGGTGGATCCCATAGATAGTTGATCGAATCCTTGATGTACCTGGTTAAAACCATACCGGACATATGTTTTGATGTGAAATATTTGAGTCAGTACATGGTTGAGCCTAGACATGTACATTAGATAGAAACAAAACATGTGTTGAGGTAACTACATGGTACATTTGGATATGGATTGAGATATATCTCAGATGGAGATGTGAAGCTGCGGGAATATATAGACTTTGATTGGGAAGGGAGTGCAGTGGATTGGAAGAGTACTTATGGATGCTACTTCAGTCTGGGATCAAGAATGATCTCATGGTTGAATAGGAAGTAGACATTAGTGGAACTTAGTACAACAGAGGCATAGTGTATTACAGCTAGTGTGGCAAGTTGTGAAACAATGTGGCTTCAAAAGTTTCTTGCAGGGATATTTGATCTAGATATGATATATCATTACATCTGATACATGGTGCAGAGAGGAACTATAGATCTCTAGTACATATCCATAGATGAGCGGATATCAGACATTCTCACCAAGCCTCTATCTAGAGTGAAGTATGAGTACTTTAGAAATAAGCTTGGCATGATGCAGATTGTCCACCCTCGTTGAGAGGGAGGCGTGTTGTTTCTTCTCATGTTGACTAACCCCTCTAGTCAAGGGTTCTCTAGATCAATCATGTGAGGTGACTGAGGAGGTAATGCATTGTCGGACTTTATGAGAGAAGAAACATCACACACATAGTCATGAGGACTATGGGAGTAGATTTTTGCTACTGGATGTGACGATAACTATGGTTGATGGCATTATAGTATCTATGTGCTACTAGATGATTGTTGCAGAGTTATAGAGACATTGACTATGACTATGGCTAATGGTATTGTAGTAGTTTTGTGCTACTAGTTGATTGTTGCATAGTTATAGAGGCCATGACAATGGTTGATGGCTTTGTAGTAGTTGTGTTCTACTAGCTAATTGTTACATATTCATGGGGATTTCATACTATGATCATGGTTGATGGCATGGTAGTAGTTGTGTGATACTATTTGATTGTTGCATAATCATAGAGACTATTGGACTACATGGTGGTAGCTTGTGTAGCTACCAGTTGATTGCAGGATATGACTATGGTTGATGGCATGGTAGTATCTATGTACTACTAGTTGATTGTTGCATAGTCATAGATTTTGTGACTATGGTTGATGGCATGGTAGTAGTTGTGTGATTCTAGTTGATTGCTCCATAGTCACAGAGATCATAACTATGGTTGATGGCATGGTAGTAGCTTAGTGCTACTAGTCGATTGCTACATAGTTATAGAGACTATTGGATATCATGGTAGTAGCTTAGTGCTACTAGTTGATTGCTATGTAGTCATGACAACATGGTGGAAACTTTGTGTTGCTAGTTGATTGTTGGAGAGAATGGTAGTAGTTGTGTGCTACTTGGAGTGTGTTGACTATTAAAATTGTCAATGAAGTTTTTCCCACAAAGTGTTTCTAAAGCCTATTATTATAAAAGCTAAATAATACTAGTAGCTAGGACCCCCTTGAAATATTGAAGATCACATATGTTCATTTTTTATGTTGTGGTGATGTGCAACAGGGCTTACATGGTTGATGAGATATTCTTTTATTGGCTATGGTTTAAGTTTATGAAATATTGATTCCTTATGTTACTACAACCTGTGTTATTAATTAATATCATTGTTATATGTTCTTATCACACCTGCACAACAAACATGTTAGTGAAATTACATGAAGGGCAGTTTTGAGAAAGGAAAAAATACTATAACAAATGCAAAGAAAAGGAATCTAATTCTACAATTTTACTATACCACACGTGAACAATTGGAAGGAAATGAGAAACAATTGCAAAGGGGAAGAATTTAAAGCTATCCTATATACGATACTACATGCATTAAAGACTTAACGATTATTGTTAAATCTTAGCTAGCAAGTAAATAGTTATGCAATTTTGATTGAGTTATATGGTTAATACGCATATGGTATGAAATCTTGGTGGCGCATTTGGCAAGGTAATAGTGTTAATGGTTATGTGAGTTATATGGAACTAGGTGGAATTATGTTATGGAATAAGTTTGAAGGGTGATATGGCCACGTTGTTGGTTTTAATGGGTGATGGTTTCAATACATGGGTTGATTGATGGTGTTAATGAAGAACTTGTTGGCATGTGTTGATGAATTAATGCATTGTTGGTAGAGGCAACATGCATGTACTGCACGTCACCTTTACTCCTCCCGTTATCCACCACCCTAGTCAAGATATTGTTCGATCTTGCTGTTGTGGTTATGCTTCGAATTCTTAGCAGAGAGGAACCGCTCGGCCAACTCATGTTTTAAGGAATTTGATTACAGGTATGTTATTGTTTTTGGCCATTCATGACTCTTCTCTGGTTATGAAATGATTACTAGTTCAAGTGTATTGGTTTGTATTTTCCTAAGTATTGCAATAGTGTAAAATTGTGTTCTTGAAATGAATGGTTCTTCCTTCAATAATATTGAGTTCGTAGTAGTTATTGGTCATCTTGGGTGATAGCTCTCTGTTATCCTTGCTGGTATAGTTGGAGGGTTTTGTTGGTCTTGGATCAGCTGGCTATCCTCATGCATTTGCAGCTATGCCAAGTCTCTGTCTTTTATGGGTTTAGTGGTTGGAGGTCTCCTGCGTCACTGTGTTTATTTCACTTGGGCATTGGTTGATTCCACCACTAAGGGTCACAAAGTGGGCGTTCTGTTCTTAACTCGACCCTATATTCACCTCAATACTATGGTAATATAAGCGAAGAACACAAGGGTTATACCCTCTGTGCGTTAAATAATATTTCCAGGCCGAATGGGAGCCTCACCTTTTTTTATGCCCCCCTTCCATGGATTGTTACCTGTCCACGAATGAATCATGGCTCTCTCTGTGTGCACACCATTGGCCTCGAAGTTTTCACCACTACAAGGAATTGGTTTTTCTCTCCCTATGTCTGCTATAGAACAAACCTTTAAGCCCCAGTCTGGAGTTCTATAGAGAAGACTGTCAGGCCTGTCAAGTTTTCCATGGGTTATTGCAGATTGAATGTATGGTCGATTACTTTGAATACAGACTCACCCAGTTGGTTATATGAAAATCGTATTGGTTTCTCATTTAGTCACTGCTTCTGTGATAATAATGATTAATCCTGCATTGTTATTGGCACAAATCAAATTATAGAGTCGCTCTCACTATGTTTAATCACTTAGTATTGTTTAATGGAGAAGGCCGCTGCCCTAATTCGAATTGATGCATGGGTATGCATGGTTTCCACATCTTGTTAGGTCGATTGATTTTACAACAATGGAAAATTGGTTTGTTGATACACTGTCACTGGTATTTTTTCACTAAGGATTGTTTGGATGTTCAGTTGGCATTGGTTACAAATGCTTGATGTTTCTCACGCTTGTCGCGTTGTGTGTATGGTGTTTTTTCATAATGAAATAATGGTCATGGTAACTGTGGTTTTCTTTTGGGGCTGAATGATTATTGAATTGGATGACTGTAGAAACTATATCCATTGTATCATTATGATTGTTCAATTGTATAAGCCTGAGTTTGCATAACATAGTTGATTACAGTTGGACTAAATCGATGTAATATTGTGTTAGATTGACGACTCAACACAATGGATTGAGTTATTACTATGATTGCATGTTTGATTTTGTTAAATGGAGATATTGCATCATAGTGTTTTGGTGACTACGCACTATGTATGATATGGATAGCTTGGGTTTTCACACTTAGGGATACCCACAGAGTTTTAAGCATGTTTATTGGTTGAAATATATCATTTGTTAAGAAATAAATGTTGTTTAGACCTCGTCGTGTTGGATGGATGGCCCAATTATTAAGTCACAATGAATTTTTTTTTTCAGTAGCAAAATGTCATTGCATGGGTGAATTACCTTGTGCATAGCTTGTATCGAAATGGTGGTTGTTGGTTTTATGTTTAAATATCGATTCGTATTTTTCAATTTAATTTAGATTATTGGGTTACTGCATATATATATGTTAATGAATATCATTTCATTTAAATGATAGGTCGATTGTAGTGATAGTGACTTCATTTTTAATTTGAAAACATGACTTTTGAGTGTAGTTGTGGATTGAAGAAATGCATGGGTAGTGGTTGATTTTGATAGTTAACAGAGTGGAATGGTTATTGTTATAAGATGAAAAGTATATAAATGAAAGGAACACAATCCATTTACAGAATGCATACTGTCTTGTGATGGCACTGTATTGGATATTTGATTATGGACAGTGAACTAGTTAAATACACAATAATTATTATTTGGTCACAATGATTGTTGGTTGGTGCATCTATTTTTTTTTGTAGAATGTTTTATGGATCACTTAATTAATTTCATGAATAGTAATCATTCTTCTCCCCTTCCATTATTTCATTTTCTACTAATTACAAACCCCGTCACCTCCCATATTCATTTTTCCACTCCCTGTTTTGAGATTGATTACAGTCAAGATAATTTCGGTGTTAAAGCAGTTGAATGTGGCAGTGTCTTGCATGGATTACAATGATGTTTTATTGGTTTTATTTGTAGTTGATTGTTGTTGTCATTAGGAAGTAACCATGTTCTCTTCCACCTCATTTCATCATGTTTCACTCAATACAAACCCCTTGCATATACCATAACTCTTTTCACCCCCTGCTCATTCATTAATAGGAAAACAATTTGTATGGATTGGATTGCATGAGTTTGATACATTGCTGAGCCAAATCTATTTCATATTTTAAAGATTTGTCATGTATGGTTATTTAAAAGACTATTTTCTAATCAATCACGCATGTAGGATGAGTTTTTTCAGTTGAGGAAGCCATGGCCGAGGAAACAGAGGTAGACGTAACTGGAATCGAGGCCAAAGAGGGCCCAGGTTCTCAATACATTTTGACGTTGATTCACAAGAGCTTGGCCAATTGTTTCATGCTGGATTCTTCAATTGGATTGGGCAGGTAATAGTCCAACCTAGGCTTGAAAGACCTCCTTTCCAAGACCCGCAAGCCCCTGGTATTTCCGTTCCTCCTCATTGTCCACCCGACAGTCTCCCAACATCATGGCTATCCCAACTTGTCCTTTTCTTCTCCTCTGCCTATTAACCCCATTGTCCAAGATTCCCCTGACCACTCGCCAGTGAAATCCTCCCATTCTAGAAAGAGATTGAAAACTGAGGCCCACCATGCCCTCGATAAAGGAAAAGCCACTGCTGCCCCTTCCTCACCCTCCAATGGCTCTGAAAAATCCATGTCTTCCCGGATGCTTTTGAGGGACGATTGTTCCCACGTGATCAATGATATTAGGCCTAAAGGATCTGCACAGCCAAAGGAAAATTCAGGAAAATCAAGAGGTGACAACAACAATCAAGGAAGGGTTGCATCGTAGAATGGGAAATATGGCTTTTGAGTTTTTATTTTATCTATTGTTTTATGACAGTTGACTTCAAGGATCTTTGGACAACATGTTTTATTTTGGATATATGAGTATTATTTTTGAAATAATTTCAAATTTCATGAGCTAAAATTGCCGAAAGTGAATATGTTGATGGGAGACACAAGGAGGTGTGTTTTGCTTAACTAATGGTTATGTTATAATTGTTATGATTGTTATGAACTAAAGGGAGTCACAAGGGGTCCCACCTACCAGTTATTATTTATTTATGACCTTATTATAATTTGGTTGTCTTTTAATTAACTTAACTAATGAGTTGGTTCAACTACTTCAACCAATTATAATTTGTTAAAAGAAAAAGGAAAGGGAGGAACAAGAAGAGGATATAAGTTGAAGCATACTAAGGTTTTCTCTTTGAGTTTATGTTGAGATAGTTCAGTTTTCATTCATTCATTTATTCATCACAAGCCTAATTCTCTTTTATGATAGTAGGGTCTTATTGTAGACAACAATATTCGGRGTTGAATCACATCTTTTGGACACTTGTTTTTCAAAGGTGTTGATCTATCTTTGATAGTCTGTGTAGACTTGTATGTTTGTGAATTAGTTTTCATGACTRACAAAGGCTATTGTGYAGAGTCGAGTGGGAAACAATCTGTGGCAAGTTGAYCCAGATTTTATCGTTCAGTTTTGGTTTTTTGTCAGAGGTCCTTTTGTATGTTCCATCAGGGATGTCTAAGTTTGACTTTGGTCCAAAATTTCTGCATGCGATTTTGTAAAGAAAATGACTCTTTGGTGAATTTGAATGAAATAAAGGATTTCTTTATGTCTCATCTGTCTTGATTATCATCTTGGTGACTTTTCTTCTATCTTTACATTTATTTCAGCAACTGATATGTTCAGAAAATTACATAAAAGTGAATTTCCAGCAAGCTKTTTATTGATAAAAGACTAGCCTAAGTACTTGTAATTAATACTTGTGAGTTAGGATGTTATTTTTTTTGGTTATAAACATAGGGTGATATTCCCGTATATTTTTCTTTAGCCAAGCAAAATMTGAAAATGCTTGAGTAAGATCATATCATATCTTTTCCTCAACATTTATTTTGACACCATGCTGGAGAGATCCTTGATATCTCTTTGGTTAATTTTTATACTCGATTCTCATCGATACATATTTCCTTTTCTGATATTGATTCTTTGACTGTTTTTATTTTAATGATTGTATCATGAGCCCGGTCTCCAATACCAGACCAACGTTGCTTTGAAATTGTTTCATACTATTTTAGACACTGTCGGGACCCGTGCTGAGCTTAACCGTTCTTGGGAAGCAATTGAACGAGATATTAGTGTTCAAGAACAATTGGAAGCTAGATGTAGACAACATAGAAATCAGCAGTAACCTTTTGTTTCTTTAGTTTTGGGCTTTCTTTCATGTCCTTAGATTCTCATGCTTCTAGAAGAAGAAGAGGCTTGTCACTGGAAATCAGTCCTATTACTAAAATAGGAAGAAGAAACGTTGTGTTATCTATCCAACAAGGTTCTCTAAGGAGGACCTTATCTGACTCATCCAGATCGTATTTCTGTCCCTCACCTACCACCCATAGGATGGCATCTAGTGGAGGCTCTGGTGGCACTGGAAGTGATTCATCTTCTCAATATTCATCGTCATCAGTGATTGGTATCTTATATAGCAACCATATCCCTTTCCAATATACCACAAATCCCACCAAAGTCATAAAAAAGTATGGACTTTTTCAGTTCAAAGAAGATGCCACAACAACACCGTGGCATGTGTCCTCTCCTCTTAACTTAGCACCTACTACTCGCCCACTTCCAAAGTTTAAAGAGCACTTGCCTAAGTTTTCAGGAAATAACACTGTCAGTACAAACAAAGACGTGGTGGCATTTTCTAATGCTTTTCATAACATAGGAGCTAATGACAATGACACTTGCATGTGCTTGTTCGTTAATTCCTTGGAAGGAAAGGTTGCGGCCGATTTCTTTGACCTTTCCCCTAAGATCCTGTCTACTTGGGAGGAGTTAATATACTTTTATGATCCACTTATGGACAATCAAATCCCTGAACTTATCCGCCCCCATAACCAAGACGCTTTCATGCATTACTACAATGAATTTCCTTCTCCCTACCATCATAGGCTTGAGGAAAAATCCATTGATAATCTTGGTTCCGCTCTGCATACTTTCTCAGAGTATGAAGAATAGCTTGAAAGAACTAGTCTTCCCCGGGGAGAATTAGTTAGACAGACAGACATGTCCGCTCTCTTACAACTAGTACAAGATATGAAGAATCGTATGATAGCATTTGAGCGGAAGGGTACTGTCTCCCCTCTCACACTTGGAGCTTCATCCTCTTCTACACCCCCTTTTAGAAATTTGGTTGAAAACAATTTTCAACCTAAAGTTATCCTGCCTCGTAGTTGGTGTAACTTTTTTAAGGAGCACCATGAAGAAACTACATGTGAGGTAAAGAAGAGTGCCAGAGATAAGATCTATGGTAAGAGACCAAAAGCTACTATCATTATCCTAGACTTTGTGGAGCCATAGGATGTCATGGTTATTAATACTAGGAACAAAGCCTATGCTCCCAAGGGTAAATTTGACCCTCCTCGCAGTTCCTCTAGCCCGAGCTCATCCTCAACCACTGTTACGCCCCAGGTTCCTAAAATTATTGAGGGTAAAAGAATCACTCCCCCTCTTCCCTCTTCCAAATACAATATCTTGAATCAATTGGCCAACATCAAAGAAGATGCAACCCTCCTAGACATGGTTGTCATCCTTGAACAATAGATGCATCGGAAACAATTCATGGAAGGAAAATCTTCCATTGTAGCCAATATTTCCAAAGAGGTAGAAGAAGAGGATTCTTCTGTAATAAAGTAGGTGTACACAACTTTAGATACCCTGTAAAAAATCCCCCTTTTTACATTTATTTAAAGATCATGGATAAGATTGCCCATTGATGCCTCATCGATGGTGGTTCAGGCCCAAGTGTGACGTCGAATATTATTATGGACGAGCTAGGATTGTGTTGTATAAATGAAAACACCAGAAGCATGCTCTCCTCTAATAGTCTACAAAAAACAACCATAGGTGATATTAAGGATGTGACCTTGGTTTTATGCACTCATTCTGAGATAAGGACAACCCTCAAAATTCAGGTGATTGATATGCCTGTAAGAAATTACTCAATTATCTTGGGGAGAGATTGTCAAGCCTTAATAGGTGGATACCTCTCGCTCGATGAGGCACATTTATCCATTCCTCGGAATGGTAAGAATATTATAGTCCTTAGAGAGGGAAGAATTTCACCCTACATAGAGAGTGTTCCGCAATCTAGCATAAACTACACCGAAGAATACCTAGGAGTGTATTCCATATTTGGTGAAGAGTATAATATTCCTTTGGAAATAACTAATTTAGATGATGATTTATGGCATGAACTTTGATGGTTCACACTCTAATGAAGGTAACGGGGCTGGTATTATCTTGGTTTCCCCTACAGGAAAAATTCATAATCTGTCATACAGGTTGGAGTTTGCTTGTACAAACAATGTCACTGATTTTGAAGCTTTATTATTAGGCATTGAGAACGCCCTTAATCTTGGTTTTGGTCACCTTTCAGTTTTTAGAAATTATGAGCTTGTTGTGAACCTGATACGTAAGACATGCTCTCCTAGCAACAAGATGATGGAACACTACTCCCAAACTATTTGGGTACTTGTCTCAAACCTTCTATATTTCAACATCACTCATGTTAAGAAGGATTTGAATTCAATGGCTGATCGGTTAGCTATCTTTGCAGCCTCTCCTAATCAGCAACTCTTGCCTCACAGGCCTAATTTTGCTTTTCAATCTCTACATCGTCCATACATCCCTGAAAAGGAAGGATCTTGGAAGGCCATCCCTAACGATGAGATCATTTGTGATGTCATTCAAAATGAACCTATTAAGCCCAAGGATATTATATCAAAAAACAATAATGAGATTCCTAAGGGCTTGACTCCTCTTGAGAGTTTGTTTTCATTGATTGTAGTAGGAAACAAAGAAAAACAGAAATAAGAGGAGTTACAAAATAAGGTGGTTGAAACCATCCTCCTAAACATTAGGACACTTGAGTCTTCAATGAATGTTCAAATAAATGTCCAATGTTCTATTAGGAAAGAGATGGGGTCCACTGGGCTACTCGATGAATCTCAAAAGGTTTTTGCTTGGTCTTATGAGGATCTTCATGGTTCTGATCCTATTCTTGTTCATGATATTATGAAACTAGCTAGGCAAAGACAAGAATTTGTTAACTCTGCACTGGAAGCACCCTTTCAAAGGGAGTTGAGAGATTTCTTAAGGGCTAGAATGTTTTTTTCAGTCCACCCTGAGTGGGTTACAATTTGGGAATTGGCCTCAAGGACCACTGATAATATCAAAACTTGTATTATTCTTCGAACTTTCAGGAAAGCAGTTATGAGAAATCCCTTCCCTCCCCTCAACATGGAAATGTTTTTGCAATAGGTTGTAGAGTCACAGTTGAGGCCCTTACTTGACAGTCTATTTGGTTACAAGAGAATCAAAGTAAAAGGGGAAAATGTTCACAAAACCACTTTTATTACTAATTGCGATACTATGCCTTACAAATGACTGCCTTCTGGCTTACTTGATGCAAGTACCACCTTTAAAATACCTATACACACAACTTTCAATGATATGGTCAGTCTCCATGCTTATCTTGATGATTTAATCATGTGCGTCAAAGGGATGATAATTACATCAGAATTTCAAGTATTGGGTCCTTTCCAAATTACTTTTGTATTGGACACTAATTCATACATTTTAGGGGAATTACAGAGATAATTGTTTTCCTACAACACTAATAGTCCTCGCTTGAAGTATTTCGAGGGGCCAGCGTGAAAATTTCTAATGCTAATTGGATTCCTGTATACTAGTAGCCTAGCTCTGCTTTCAATTTTTGTGCTTTTTTCTATGCTTACAGTATTTTGATTTCTTCCTTTTGAGTTAAGTTTTCTTTCCTTGTTGCGTTCATTTATGTCTTTTATTGTTGTTGTTTTAGTTTCTTCAACTTTACTTATGTTGTGATTTTTTTCCTTATCATATTTTAGTGTTTGGTCAAGATAGGATGTTGGATCAATTATGCCATAGTGACACTCCTGCAAAGCATTGTTAGCCGATAACAATCAATCTTACATAGTTGTTATGATGTCTCCTCTGAAGGGCCCTTGAAATTGTTACATACTTCCACCGTTGTCTTATAAGGAATTGGTTATTTCCCACTTCTTCTTGCCATTTCTTCATCCATTGAGATCTTAAGAGCAAGTTTATAAGTTTTCCTCCTTGAAAGTTAATAGAATATTCCAGTTGAATGATTATGCATACAGTGGTAAAAACCCCTCATATTTAACACTTTTCATCAATTATGCCCAAATTCCCGGTCATCTTTCCATTAAATCTGCTCACCTCCCCCTGTTGCATAATTATTTTGGTTAACGTCTTCTAAAATTACTCTTTTTGGTCTATGAAACCATGAGTTTTGAGTTCTAAATCTGTTGGAAACAAATTTTCCTGTGGAGTCGCCAGTTTGATGACGATTAAAATTTTCAATGAAATTTTGCCCACAAAGTGTTGTTAAAGCCTATTATTATAAAAGCTAAATAATACTATTAGGTGGGACCCCCTTGAACTGTTGAAGATCAGATCTGTTCATTTTTTATGTTGTGGTGATGTGTGACATGGATTACATGGTTGATGAGATCTTTTGTTATTGGTTATGGTTTAAGTTTATGAAATATTGATTCCTTATGTTACTACAGCCTATGCTATTCATTAATATCATTGCTATATTTTCTTATCATACCTGCAAAACAAACATGTTAGTGAAATTACATGAAGGGAAGTTTTCAGAAAGGCAAAAATACTATAACAAATGCAAAGAAAAGGGATCTAATTGTGCAATTTTACTATACTACATGCAAATAATTGGAAGGAAATGAGAAACAATTGCAAAGGGGAAGAATTTAAAGCTATCCTATATACGATACTACATCCATGAAGGACTTAACGATTATTGTTAAATATTAGCTAGCAAGTAAATGGTTATGCAATTTTGATTGAGTTATATGGTTAATATGCATATGGTATGACATGTTGGTGGTGCATTTAGCAAGGTAATAGTGTTAATGGTTATGCGAATTATATGGAACTAGGTGGAATTATGTTATGGCATAAGTTTGAAGGGTGATACGACCACGTTGTTGGTTTTAATGGGTGATGGTTTCGATACATGGGTTGATTGATGGTGTTAATGAAGAACTCGTTGGCATGTACTGATGAATTAATGCATTGTGGGTGGAGGCGGCGTGCATTTACTGCAAGTCACCTTTACTCCTCCCGTTAGTCACCACCCTAGTCGGGCTATTGTTTGATCTTGATGTTGTGGTTATGCTTTGAATTCTTAGCAGAGAGGAACCGCTCGACCAACTTGCATTTTAAGGAATTAGATTACAGGTATGTTCTTTTTTTTGGCCATTCATGACTCTGCTCTGATTATGAAATGATTATTGGCTCAGGTGTATTGGTTTGTGTTTTCCTAAGTATTGCAACTATGTAAACTTGTGCTCTTGAAATGAATGGTTCTTCCTACAATAATATTGAGTTCGTAGAAGTTATTGGTCATCCTGGGTGCTAGCTCTCTATTATCCTTGTTGGTTAAGTTGGAGGGTTTTGTTGGTCTTAGGTCAGTTGGCTACCCTCACACGTTCGCATCTATGCCAAGTCTCTAGATTTTATGGGTTTAGTGGTTGGAGGTCTCCTACGTCACTGTGTTTAGTTCACTTGGGCATTGGTTGATTCCACCATTAAGGTTCATGAAGTGGGTGTTCTATTCTTAACTCGKCCCTGTCTCCACCTCAGTACTATGGTAATTTGAGAAAAGAACACGAGGTTTATACCCTGCGTGCGTTAAATAATATTTCCAGGCCGAATGGGAGCCTCACCTTTTTGTTATGGTCCCCTGCCATGGATTGTTACTTGTCCACGAATGAATTATGGCTCTCTTTGTGTGCAAACCATTGGCCTCGGAGTTTTCACCACTACAAGGAATTGGCTCTGCTCTCCCTGTGTCCGCTATAGAACAAACCTTTAACGCCTAGTCTGGAGAACTATAGAGAATATTGTCGGGCATGTCAAGTTTTCCATGGGTTATTATTGATTGAATGTATGGTCGATTAATTTGAATACAGACTTGCCCAGTTGGTTATATGACAGTCGTATTGGTTTGGCATTTAGTCACTGCTTCTGTGATAATAATGTTGAATCATGCATTGTTATTGTCACAACTAAAATTACACAGTCATTATCCTTATGTTTAATCACTCAGTATTGTTTAATAGAGAAGTCCTCTTCCCTAATCCGAATTGATGCGTGGGTACGTGTGGTTGCTACAACTTGTTAGGTCGATTGATTTTACAACAATACAAAATTGGTTGGTTGATACACAATGAATGGTATTTTTGCACTAAGGATTGTTTGGATGTTTAGCTAGCATTGGTTACAAATTCTTGATGTTGCTCACGCTTGTCGCGCTATGTGTATGGTGTTTTCTCATAATGAAATAATGGTCATGGTAACTGTGGTTTTCTTTGGGGGTCGAATGATTATTGAACCAGATGACTATAGAAACTATATCCAGTGTATCCTTATGATTGTTCGATTGTATAAGCATGAGTTTGCACATCATAGTTGATTACATTTGGACTAAATCGAAGTAATATTGTGTTAGATTGATGACTCAACACAATGGATTGAGTTATTACTATGACTGTATGTTTGATTTTGTTAAATGGAGATACTGCATCGTAGTGTTTTGGTGACTGTGCATTGTGTATGATATGGATAGCTTGGGTTTTCACACTCAGGGATACCCACAGAGTTTTAAGCATGTTTATTGGTTGCAATTGATCATTTGTTAATAAAGGAATGTCGTTGAGACCTCATCGTGTTGGATGGATGGCCCAGTTTTTAAGTCACATTGAATTTTTTTTTAAGTAGTAGAATTTCGTTGCATGGGTGAATTACCCTGTGCATAGCTTGTCTCAAAATGGTGGTTGTTGGTTGTATGTTTAAATGTCAATTCGGATTATTGGGTTATGGCCTATATATATGTTAATGAATATCATTTCATTTAAATGATAGGCTCGATTGCAGTGATAGTGACTTCATTGTTAATTTGAAAACATGACTTTTGAGTGTAGTTGTGGATTGAAGAAGTGCATGGGCAGTGGCCGATTTTGATGGTTAATAGAGTGGAATGGTTATTGTTATAAGATGAAAAGTATATAAATGAAAGGAACACAATCCCTTTATAGAATGCATATTGTTTTGTGATGGCATTGTATTGGATATTTGATTATGAACAGTGAACTAGTTAAATACACAATAATTATTATTTGGTCACAATGATTGTTGGTTGGTGCACCTATTGTTTTTTGCAGAATTTTGTATGGATCACTTAATTAATTTCATGAAAAGTAATCGTTCTTCTCCCCTTCCATTATTTCATTTTTCGCTAATAAAAAACCCTATCACCTCCCATAATCACTTTCCCACTCCCTATTATGAGATTGATTACAGTAAAGAGAATTTCAGTGTTAAAGCAGTTGAAAGTGGAAGTGTGTTGCATGGATTACAATGATGTTTTATTATTTTGATTTGCAGTTGATTGTTGTTGTCATTGGGAAGTAACCATGTTCTCTTCCCCCTCATTACATCATGTTTCACTCAATTCAAACCCCTTGCATATCCCAGAACCCTTTTCACCCCCTACTCATTGATTAATAGGAAAAAAAATTGTATGGATTGGATTGCATGAGTCTGATACATTGCTGAGCCAAATCTATTTCATATTTTTAAGAGTTTTCATGTATGGTTATTTAAAATACTATTTGATAATGAATCACGCATGCAAGATGAGTTTTTTTAATCGAGGAAGCCATGGCCAAGGAAACAGAGGTAGAGGTAACTGGAATCGAGGCCCAAGAAATCCCAGGTTCTCCATACATTTTGACGTTGATTCACAAGAGCTTGGAAAATTGTTTCATGTCAAAATATTCAATTGGATTGGGTAGGGAATAGTCAAACCTAGGCCTGAAAGGCATCCTTTCCAAGCCCCTCAATCCCCTGGTATCTCCACACCTCCTCATGTCTCATTACAACCCGAGGTTCCTGAAAATGATGGATGGTAGGAGATTGTCCACCCGACAGTCTCCCAACATTGTGGCTGGCCCAGCTTGTCCTTGCCTACTCCTCCGCATATTAACCCCATTGTCCAAGATTCCCCTGGCCACTCACTAGTGAAATCCTCCCATGCTAGCAAGAGATTGAAAATTGAGGCCCACCATGCCCTTGACAAAGGAAAAGACAATGTTGCCCCTTCCTCACCCTCCAATGGCTCTGACAAATCTGTGTCTTCCTGGATGAATTTGAGGGACGATTGTTCCCATGTGATCAATGAGATTAGGCCTAAAGGCTCTACACAACCAAAGGAAAATTCAAGAAAATCAAGAGGTGACAACAAAAATCAAGGAAGGGTTGCATCACAGACTAGGAAATATGGCTTTTGAGCTTTTATTTTATCTATTGTTTTATGACAGCTGACTTCAGGGATCTTTGGACAACATGTTTTATTTTGGATATATGAGTATTATCTTTGAAACAATTTCAAATTTCATGAGCTAAAATTGCCAAAAGTGAATATGTTGATGGGAGACACAAGGAGGTGGGGTTTGCTTAACTAATGGTTATGTTATGATTGTTATGATTGTTATGAACTAAACGGAGTCACAAGGGGTCCCACCTACTAGTTATTATTTATTTATGACCCTTATTATAATTATTACTCTTCCCAATAACTAAAGTTAGTTGATTCTTTTAATTAACTTAACTAATGAATTGGTTCAACCACTTCAATCAATTATAATTTGTTAAAAGAAAAAGGAAAGGGAGGAACAAGAGGAGGATAGAAGCTGAAGCATACTAAGGTTTTCTCTTTGAGTTTATGTTGAGATAGTTCAATTTTCATTCATTCATTTATTCATCACAAGCCAAATTCTATTTTATTATAGTAGGGTCTTATTGCAGACAACAATATTCGGGGTTGAATCACATCTTTCAGACACTTGTTTTTCAGAGGTGTTGATCTATCTTTGATAGTCTGTGTAGACTTGTTTGTTTGTGAATTAGTTTTCATGACTAAAAAAGGATATTGTGTAAAGTTGAGTGGGAAACAATTTGTGGCAAGCTAATCCAACTTTTAGAGTTCAGTTTTGGTTTTCTGTCAGAGGTACTTTTGTATGTTCCATAGGGGATGTCTAAGTTTGACTTTGGTCCAAAATTTCTGCATGAGATTTTGTAAAGAAAATGACTCTTTGGTGAATTTGAATGAAATAAAGGATTTCTTTATGTCTCATCTGTCTTGATTATCATATTGGTGAATTTTCTTCTATCTTTACATTTATTTCAGCAACTGATATGTTCAGAAAATTACATAAAAAGTGAAATTCCAGCAAGCTTTTTGTTGATAAAATACTAGCCTAAGCACTTGTAATTAATACTTGTGAGTTAGGATGTTATTTTTGTTGGCTATAAACATAGGGTGATCTTCCCGTCTATTTTTCTTTAGCCAAGAAGAATCTGAAAATTCTTGAGTAAGATCATTTCATATATTTTCCTCAACAGAGTGGTTATGTACCATTGGACAGTAGTTGTGTACTACTATGGATCAACATAATCATATTCTACTGGATGGAATTGTAGTAGTTGTGTGCTACTAGTTCATTTCCATGGAGACTACCAGTTCACATTGGGAGTATTTGAGTGCTACTTGATTGCAAAGATTGTGAAAAATGATTCAAGCTATCGATGGCATTGTGGTAGTTGTGTTCTACCAGTTGATTGTAGATTATTCAGTGGAATAATAGATGAAGACATCATGAAATATACCTCCTTATCTAAGAGGGAGTGTTGATGTTTGGTAGTTGTTGTAGGTTCCATCCTAGTTGACCTTTCTTAGATGCAAAGAATATTATGGAAGAAAGAGATCCATTGGACAGATGTGAAAATACACCAGAAGAGAAGTTGACTCAGAAGAATAAAGAATAATGAAGTGGCACCTTTCCAGAGGAGAAGTCGGCCTAGTCAAGTGGTCAGGAAGACTATAAATAGGAGGCACCTTGGCTCATTTTTTCACTCACTCACACTCTTTCATATATAAAGAAGCAAGGCACAAGTTTGGAGAAGGTGACATAGCTACTGCAGTAGCATAATTTCTTTTTGTTCAGTCTTTTTGGTATCTCTCTCTTTTTCACTACTCTTGGTAGTGGTGTGCTACCTTGGCATTGTGTTATTGATGTAGTTGTGGTGGTATTTTTGTTTGATCTAGCCTTTGAGCTAAGGTTTATTTGTTTGGAACTTCTTTGTAAATAAAATATATCTAAGAAAGGTTTATGGGTTTTTCCCCCATTTGAGGTTTTCCCAAGATAAATCTCTTGTGTTATTTTGTTTCTTGTTTATGCTTCTCAGTACATGATATATATATATATATATATATATATATAGTTTATGCTTCCTCAAGATGATATATATATATATATATATATATATATAGAGAGAGAGAGAGAGAGAGAGAGAGAGAGAGAGAGAGAGAGAGAGAGAGAGAGAGAGATTAATGAAGTAAAATAACATTGGTAACTCTAATGCTTTGTAAATAAGAAAAAATAAAAAATATAACAACTTAGATGCACTTCCAATCCTTTCTCCGTGGTTCTAATACATATATTTTCATACTTCTACGGCCTATAGAATGCGCCTTCACATTCCACTACACTCACTTTGCACCAATACTTAGAAACATTTCTAAGTATTTCACCATGATTCTATGAGAAATCATGAGCCATCAGATCTCTCACCTTATGGGTCGTCGAATCTTTCACTCTCTAGGCCATTCAATTTGTAACAAGTGGAAACCTCCTAGGCCATCATATCTCTCACCCTCTGGGCCATTTGATCAGTCTCAGGGTAAGTATTCATTTCTTTGAAATCTCTTGGTATTTAGTCTTTCTTGATACTTAGCCAATTCTTGAGTTTTCACCGCAGTCCGTGGGTCTACGGCATTTTCCCAATTCTTATATATCTTACCTCAATCATTCAACCGATTGTTCTTGGTATTTAATAATTTATTCAAAATTCCTACTGCAGATCTCTTATACTTAGACAATTTCTCATAGTTCACCATGCTATGCAAGACATTTTGATACTTCGCTATTTTTGAGACATCTTCATCTGATTCATTCTTGGTACTTAGTTATTTTTCAATATCTTCACCATGGGTTTGCATCCATTTCTTCACATACTACTGATTCTCTATCGTGCTCACTATCTCTATGATGTCTTGGTACTTAGTCATTTTTCAAGATCTCTTTTGTTCATGTTGCAAATGAGGTGGCTTCCATGTGGATGTGTTCTTCATGTACTAGATGACATGGTATCGATACATGTCCTAACACATGGCACTACATGCGACATCACTCATGTGGAATTCCTCTGATACGACATTCATCTTATTTGACACATGGCACTGATGAGGTTTCTATCATGGTACTGATGTGGCTAAGCTATCCCACCAAGTATCTGAAACTAATATTTGATCTTAATCATTGATCTTTAGAGATGAACTGTTAGGATTTAACAAACTTTAGGTTCACAGTTCTCCACACCAAATGTTAACACCTTATGCACGGTTCCATGACTCTTCTATTCAATTTTAAGTTACATAAAGGTACTTCTACAATATAAACCTTTCGAAGTTAATTTTCCTTATGTATGTGAGATATATAGATTTCACGAACATGCTTTTGTTGTTCCTTAAGAATTTTACTTTGACTCTCTCACAAGACTTATTGTCACTCATGTCTACATTTCATTCAGCTTCCAACTATGATCATTGATATTCTCACCAAAAAGGATTATCCATGTCTCCCTCGCATGCACAGAACTTATTCCTCTGTGTCATCGAGATTCAACAAGCTATAATTACTTTTCCACAGAACTCTTCACCTTCTAGATTTCGTCCTTCAAATTGACTGTTGATAGAATCTCATAAACACATATAACATTCTCTTATTCTTATGTCTGGTTTGATTTGTAGTAAGGATGTTTCCTCTTTCTATTTGGTCTGATTATATATGGTCTTCATAGTCACACACAGTCATATTTTCACACAAAGGACAATAAATGTATAGGGGAATTATTCCTTGGTGCGAATCACAAGATGAGTCACTTCTATTTAAAACATAAGCTATTTGACATCAATGAAAATGTATCCCCGTGTATTTGACATCAATGACAACACGATTTCCAACATCAGTATAGTGGCCTATGGTATTTCAATCCGTGTTTTTCTAATTCCAGTTAAGGAACTAAGGTTGTAATCTAATCCAGGTCAATGGATTAGGTTTTTTTTGGATGCCACGGGATCCTATATATTGTATTGTAAAAAATGAAGTTGTATGATGAATATAATTAAAGGTGCATATCTAAAATAGATTCATGTTTTCCCAGTTGGGTTTCCAGGGTAAATCTCTATGTATATGTGTGATTGCAATTTTTTTCTTTTCTGTGTTAAGAATTTGTGTGTGCATTGCATTATTGTAAAAGGTTTAAAACTTACATTTTGTATCAGGGAAGTTATTTGGACTTAGGGGGGCACATTTGTGGCTAAGGGTTTGGCTCAGGTCTACGATAAACCTTTTTATAGTGGGAGATCTGTGGTATCTATACTTGTAGTGAAAAGAAATGACAATCAATTCATAAAAAAGATTGAAATTTTTAATGGTAAAAGTTTTGAGTTGTGGAATATTAAGATGAAAGATATTTTGGTAGACAAATATCAATGAGTCATAGTATATCTAGGTATTTCACCTATTGGAATGTGAACAAAATACTAAACAAAGTTGGATAAGAAGAAAAATATCACAATCTGATTGTGTCTCTCAGATTTAGTATTACTGAATGTGTCAGGGGAATCTATAGCCAAGGAATTATGGAATAATTTAGGGGATTTGTATAAGTCTAAGTCCGTAGTAAAAAAAAATCCTACGAAAGAAGTTGTACAACCCAAGGATGAAATATGGAGACTTGGTGACAAAGAATATGAATGCCTCCAATACTATGGTAAGTTAGTTATTGTCTGTTGATATTAGGATTTATGATGAAGATAAGTGTATCAGTTTATTATGATCTTTACCAAACTTGTGGGATATTCTGGTTATGGCCATAGGAATTAATGCAACTACTTCAAGTTTCAATGATGTGGTCTCATATTTATTGCCGGAGGAGATGAGGAAGAAAAATATGGAAATCCAGAGAAAAAATGTTTTATTTGTATGAGGACACTCTCATGAAAGAAATAAAAATAATTCCTCATGTGGGAGATCTAAATATAGAGGAAGATGTAAATCTCCAGGAAAATTCATAAAGGTATGCTAAAGATGTGGAAAAGAAGGGAATTACAAGAAACAATGTAGATCCAAAAGTGTTGAGAGAGGGAAGGGATTTGATGATTCCCCTTATATAGAAGAAAAAAACTTTGTATATGAAGGAGGGGATGTGCACTTAGCTTCTTCAACCACACATACAAATCATGAGGCATGTTTAATCGAATTAGGTGCATCCTTTCATATGACTCCTCACAGGGAGTGTTTTTTTGAGTATGAAAGGTTTGATGGGGGCAAAGTTTTTCTAAGAGATGACTCGACGAAAAAAATCACAGTATGAAGAAAAGTTAAGCTGAATCTCATGGATAGTAGTATTAGAAAACTCCCTAGTGTTCTACACACCCTATAAAGAGTAAGGAGCATGCTCAGTGGTGTCGGGTTGGGACAAGAATTATGGGAAGAGGTAGTGGACACTACATGTTAACTGGTTAATCGATCACCCTCATCAACCTTGGATGACATGACTCCACATCAAGTATAAACTAGTAAGAAACCTTCTCTGACACATCTCAGGGATTTTTGTTTTGATTCTTATGTACACATTCCAAAGAAAAATAGGAGTAAGATGGATAAAAATGATGAAAAGTGTTTCTTTATTGGTTATTGTTGGGTTTGTATTTTGACTGTTTTATTGCGATGATCAAATTTTTTTTCATCGATATTACATATGCTATGCTTCATATTAGCCATTTTGAAGGATTTTCAAAGGTTTATATATCAATTTATCATGGATTTGCATCAGGTGTGTATAATTGGAGTTTTTGTAATGATTTTGAGATCAATTCAGTTTATTTTAGTGTTTGTAAAGATTTGATGTTCTGGTTTGCTTGCAACAGGTCATAATTGTGATTTGATCCTCCATCTAGACCTTCATCTGACATTGTTACAGGCAGTGAACTTCAAGATTCATTTGTAGATGAATGAAGTGGAATCAGATAAATCAGGAACATGGGTTTTGTGCCTAATATTCCCAATTAGGTCCGTGGTGGGCCGTTTCCTGAAATTATGAATGGATTGAGAGAAATTCGTGGTTTTCAATTTGGCATCCAACACTCCATCTAGCACTCGGAGCACACAGGAGTTCGCGGTTAGCACATTGGCGACATGTGGTGGAAGAATCGGTGATCTAGGTTTTGTGCCCTCTCGTGGCCTCTAGCTACAAAGCTCATTACTCCTCATATTGGGTGGTTATGCTGATTGTTGAGTGGCTCACGAATTTTCTAGAAGCTAAAGCTATTAGAAGCTCATTTAATGGATTTTCCATTTATAGAGGAGGTCAACCCTTCCAATGGTTGACCTCTAGAGATGTAATTTACCTATAAATACCACTAGCAGTGGAAAAACACCACACATAATTTTGAAGAAGAATTTCATTGTGTAATTCAAACATTTCTCTACAAACTTGTGTTCCAGACTTAGTTTTTAATTAATGACAGAATTGCATTGAGTTAAGCATGTGTTTTGTTGTTGGAGAGTAGCCACAACCTGCTAGGGGGGCCACCAGTGGTTTGGGTGACTGTATAGATATATCGTGTGTTTATATTATTTTCTTAGTTATAATTTATACTCGTTTCTTTACTGCATGTATTTCTCAATTTTAATTGTTGTGTATATGGCAATTACAATTTGTTAATCTAATTTATTTTTCCTTAATTGCATATTGCTTGTAGGAGATGGTTAATTCTAGTATTGTGTATTTTTCCTTCTTAACCATGAATCATCCTCCAGGATACTAATTTAGATAGTTTCATTTAAGTCTTTATTAATTACTTTAGTTCTGATAACTTCGACAAAGCAATAGTTTAGATTGGTTCTTTTGATAGAGTTTATTTGTAGCTTTGCTTCAGTTTTGATAGTTTGACAGAGTACTAATTTAAATATATTTACTTGTAGTTTTGATAGATTAAATTGCTTATTTTATCTTTGATAGAGTATTAATTTAGATAGGCTTACTTGCAATTCCACATATTCTCTGTAGGACTGTTTCACTTGTCAATTTTGCTTCAGCATGTTAGGATAGAAATGAATTTTGAGTTCTGATTTTTAATAGCATTTTGATTGATTTTGGATATGATTCTTAATGATAGATTAGTTCACTTAGGTTATCATTTTAAATGAAGTCCCAACTATGAATTTGAATTATGATTTCTCGTTAGAACTAGCCATGAGTTTATAGGTTTGCACATATTATTTTCATTGTTATGAATTTGAATTAGGATTTTTAATTAGTGTTGGTTATGAGTTTGTAGATTTGCTTGAATGAGTTTTGAGTTTGTAGATTTCTATACGAAGTATTTTCAATGATTATTTTAGTTACAAATTAGAATTATAATTTCTAACTGGTGTTAGTTATGGGTTTGTGTATTTTCTTGAATTAATGTTTATTCTTTGTAGGATATAAATAGTTGTGAGTTTCTATAAGAATAGAGTTCACTTGTCAAAGATAGTTTTGATAGAGTAATTGCTTACTTGCTTGTTCATTGAGAGATTGATAGATTAGTTGCTTACTTGCTTATTTACTTATTCACTCAGAGATAGATAGATCAAATAATCCATAAATAGCTTACTTGTTGTTTGCTTATTTAAAAAGAGATTGAATAGATAGTTTTGAAACATATTTATTGCTATTTTCTTATTTAGAGATAGTGCATAGTCCTAGATTGTTTAAGGTTACTTAGGTCATACATAGTTCATAATTCTAGAATTGCTTAAATCTCTTCATTATTTGAGTTTATTGGCATTAGACTAGGTGAGGCTAGGCTATATTAGATCTCTAGACTTGCATATACACTGTTGGAACCTCGAAGCTTACAAGCCTCAGGTGGAATATTTAATGTCGAAATAGATAGCATATATTTTACTCGACATTTTTGGCACCGCTGTCGAGGAGGTGCTAAAGGGATTAGATCTTAGGTAGGTAGGTTTCCTTTAATTACACAACAAGGGGGAGGAGAAACTTTAGGAAAAGAGGTAAGAACCTGCGCATCCATTTTAATGGGTTGCTCCAAAACCTTGTTGTTCCCTTTCCATAAGAGTGTTTATTTTTTCTGCAAGTTTTCTTACTTTTATTAGTTTGTTTACTTTTCTCAGTTTGTTTAATTTTTCACAAGCATGCTTTCTTTCCTGCACAGTGTGTTTACTTTTCCGCAATTTACTTTCCCACAAGTGTCTTTTATTTCCTGCATAGTGTGTTTACTTTCCTGCAATTTAGTTTTCCTGCCAGTGTGCTTATTTTACTGCAAGAGTGTTTTCTTTTATTTCTTTTATGCAAGTTTTATTTCTTTCATGAAAGTGTGCTTCCCTTTCGCAAAGTGTGTTTATTCTTCCTTCCAGTGTGTTTACTTTCATACACGTGTGAGTTTGATTTCATTCTTGTAATCGTATTTTATTTTATGCTTTGATTTCTTTCCTGTAAGTGTGATTTATTTTATGTAAGCGTGGTGTGTTTGGTTTGCGCAAATATGCTTTAAATATGTCTTTCATATTTTAGGTAGTTGTGATTAAAAACTTAAAAATATATAATAATAAAAAAAAACTTTTGGATTTTTTAAACCCTAGACACTAATCCATGTGTGAGGTAGGACCCATCAACCAACAAAATGGATTCGAAGGTGACCATTAGTTTGGGAGAAATCTCTCAAATCCTAGCAACAGTTGGGATCTCTTATTTTCAGGAAAAACAGATCTTGACAATAGTCAATAACTTGTCCACCTCTTCAGAAATATTAGAAGAATCAAGGTCCTATGAGCTACAAAATAATTTTTCTTTCCAAACTGTGAAGCAAGATGAAAAATTATGGACTACATTTGGTGGAGAGAAATCACTAAGACATGAGATTGAGGAGTTCTCAACATCCATCTCAATAGATACTTTATGTACTTCAGAAATCAATCATCCAGAAGAAGAGGATATGCATAGCATGTTGAAGGAGAGCACATAAATTAATGTTGATGAACATCAAGATTACATTGAAATTTGGTTTCAAGAGGTCATCAGGTGATCTGAATTATTTTTGGCATGAAATGAGAGTGGAGATATAACATAGAAATATACATAGATATTGCAAGAGAGAAAAAAATATAATAGAGATATATCGAAAATATAACGAGAGGCAAAGATATACAGTAATACATGATTTCTATTAATGAAATAAATGTACAGAGACTGTAAAAATAGAGAGTGAAAGACTCGCTAGAATGGTGGCATCTTATCTCTGAGAAGAGATGTGACGGCTACTCGCATTCGCAAGAAGATGATTATTACAATGAGGCTCTCAGGGAATTTTTAGCATAAGTAAAATCCAAAACCCTAACCCCAGAAGATGAAAATCCAAAAGGTTTGCAGGCCCCAATGGGGGTAGTTGATACATCAACTTACTGGGGGTGTAACTTTTGCATACGATCTTTGTTTGGGGCGCTCGATACACCGTTGGAAAGGTCTAATCGAGAAGAACGATTTTTGACTGTCCTAGGTCTTTTATTTTTTCATTCACTTGGGCCCCAAATCCCCAAAAAACGTCGTTTAGGGCCTTAAAACAACCCTAGAAGTTTGGAACCCAAAAAACTGCCGAAAAACTGCCAAGATGGAAAACTATTTTTCGAGCTCATGGAATAGGTGGGTGGCCACCAATATACACCTAGATCAATTCTCCCTCCTTAGGAAGAAATGGTCTCCATTGTGTTGAGTTCTCGGGGGAGAGGGGGAAGTGTTTGTTGAATCTGAATCTTGGTGAGATGATTTCCTTGTTGGAGACGTTGCGTTGCTTGGTTTGTGGAAGGTTGTCGCGAACCTATTGCTGGTAGGGTTGAATTTGTTCAACTAATCAGGCTACATGAGATGTTTGTGTGCAAAAGGAATATTTTCACTTTGTTGCAGTCTTGTCGACCTTCTTTTGTTGGATAGAAGGTGCTTGGGCCGAGGTTCTATTGGTTGCAATATCCTTATGTTCACCTTTTGAACACATTGTGAGGAAGTTGAATTTTGGAGTATGAGATATTATCTTGCGGCACTGTTTAGGTGGAACAGTGTTCGGAACTACCTCTGGTATCCTGTAGAGATGACCCCCCAGAGTAACAATGACACTACGGGGTCGAGACTCATAGATAGAATGGAACTTCCATATATATGGTTGGCCCAATAGAACATCACAGATATCCAATGGGGAAACATCACATAATACCTCATCCTTGAAGGGTTGGATGTCGTATGACAATTGAAACTACTGGCTGACACGAAGATGTCATCCCTGGGAAAGCCACCCAATGTTGTATGGTTGCGAGTGTGGTGTTGTCTACAATCCCAACTGTTTGATGACCTCTGCTAAGATGAGGTTCTTATGACTTCCACTATCAACAATAAAATGTAGCGGGGTCCCTTTCACCCACATCTGTGAATGAAAAAGGCGCTCCCCCTCTTCAGGATCTATTGGTTCTTTTGGTTGAAATGTTTTGGTTGCGACAATAGCAGTGGCATCTGCATCGATGATCCGTCTTTTACCAGTATTTTCATAATCATATTTTGAATTAGGGTTTGTCTCCTTGTCTTTGATCTCGGCCACCAATGACTGTTTTGACCGACATTCATCGGTGTTGTGCTAGGGGATTTTGTGGAAATCACACCATTTTCCCGTGTCCTTCTTCATCTTCCAGTGACCCTTCTTTTCATGTGGCTTAGACTGGTTTTCATGAATTTTTTTGTTAGGGTCGTCTTTTGTTTGTTGCATATTTGCAGATCCAAACTCCCATTTGTTTTGTTGCCTAAATTTCTTCTCGATTTTAACAACATATTGATACGCAACACTGAGTGATGAGATATCCAGAAAATCCATTTCAGTTTGGATGTATCTATGTAGAGCCCAGCAGTATTTTAGAACCAAATGTCGCTCGGAGTCTTTGATACCTAGCTTGGTGCAGAAGGTATGGAAGGTATTGGTGAAATCTAACACTACTTGGCCCCTCTATTGCCACAGTGTGGTCCATCTCATGTATTGGTCCTCATAGTTTTCAACAAGGTAATATTGTTCCTTTACTGCATCCACACAAAAAAATCTCAAGTGGGCCCAACCCCATATATTCTAGACTCCTTTGTGGAAATTTTATCCCAATAATTTTCCCACCAATGTTTGACATGGGGGAGAGCCTTAAGGAGCGCGAAGGTGATCTTTTCTCTGTCGGAAAAATTGTGAACAAAGAAATAACCTTCTAACATATTTAACCATTTGTCTAGGGAATCCGCATCTATCCGACCTTCAAATATAGGAATATCAAAATTGACTTGTACCTTGAAAGGCGAGGTTCCTCTAGAGTGGCCTCTTGATGAAGATGTGTTTGTTGCTATCAGCAGGCATTGAAGGATGTGGGAAAAATTCTCCATCATTTCATCCCTTTGTTGCGTGAGAGCTTGCTCAAGCAACATATTTATAGAATCGTTTGCTCCATCGTTTTTATTTTCTTCCACCATGGAGGGTTTCTTGGATGTGCGAGAGTGATTGTCTTCAAGAGAGACAATATCCAGACCCAATTTTCTATACTTAGACCTCGTCGGAGACATGCACTGAAAAACGATCAAGAGCAGCCTGCTTTGATACCACTGATTCGAATTATTTTCGGCACGAAATGAGAGCAGAGATATAACATAGAAATATATAGAGATATTGTAAGAGAGACAACAATATAACAAAGATATATTGAAAATATAACCAGAGGAATATATATATAGTAATACACAATTTCGATTAATGAAAGAAATGTACATAGACTGCAAAAATACAGAGTGAAAGACTTGCTAGAATGGTGGCAACTTATCTATGAGAATATATTTGACAGCTACTCACATTCAAAAGAAGATGATTATTAAAATGAGTCTCTAAGGGCCTTTTTAACATAAGGAAAATCCAAAAGGCTAACCCCAGAAGATGAAAAGACAAAAGGTTTGCGGGCCCTAATGGGGGTAGTTGATAAGTCAACTTCCTGGGGGCGTAACGTTTTCATACTATATCTGTTTGGGGTGCTTGATACACCGTTGGAAAGGTCTAATCGAGAAGAACGATTTTTAACTTGCCTAGGTCAATGTGATTGGTATTCACTTGGGCCCCAAATCCCCAAAAAACATTGTTTAGGGCCTCAAAATGGCCCCGAAAGTTTGGAACCCAAAAAACTGTCGAAAAACTGCCAAGATGGAAAAGTGTTTTTCGATCCCATGGAATAGGTGGGTGGCCACCAATATCCACCTAGATAAATTCTCCCTCCTTATGAAGCAATTTTCTCCATTGTGTTGAGTTCCCGGGGGAGAGGGGGAAGTGTTTGTTGAATTGGAATCTTGGTGAGTTGCTTTCCTTGTTGGAGATGTTACGCTGCTTGGTTTGTGGAAGGCTGTCACAAACCTGTTGTTGGTGGGGTTGAATTTGTTCAACTGATCGGGCTACATGAGATGTATGTGTGCAGAAGGAATATTTGTTCTTTGCTGCAATCTTGTCGACCTACTTTTGTTGGATAGAAGGTGCTTGGGTCGAGGCTGTAGTGGTTGCAATATACTTATGTTCACCTTTTGAACAGATTGTGAAGAAGCTAAATTTTGTAGTAGGAGATACTACCTTTTGGCACTGTTTAGGTGGAACAGTGGTCGAAACTACCTCTGGTATCCTGTAGAGATGACCCCCTAGAGTAACAATGACACTACGGGGTCAAGACTCATATATAGCATGGTGCTTCCACATATATGGTTGGACCAACAAAACATCACAGACATCTAGTGGGGAAACATCATATAAAACCTCATACTTGAAGGGTTGGATGTCGTATGACAATCGAAACTACTGGCTGACATGAAGATCTCATCCTTGGCAAATCCACTCGATGGTGTATGGTTGTGGGTGTGGTGTTGTCAACAATCCAAATTGTTTGACGAGCTCTACTAAGATGAGGTTCTTCTGGCTTCTGCTATCAACAATAAAATGAAATGGGTTCCCTTTCACCCACATTTGTGGATGAAAAAGGTTCTCCCCCTCTTCAAGATCTGTTGGTTCTTTTGGTTGAATTTTTGCAGTCACGACAATATCAGTGGGGTCTGCGTTGATGATCTGTCTTTTACCAGTATTTTCAGAATTAGATTCTGAATCAGGATTTGGCTCTTTTTCTTTGATCTCGGGCACCAATGACTATTTTGACCAACATTCATCGGTGTTGTGCCAGGGGATTTTGTGGAAATCACACCATTTTCCAGTGTCCTTCTTCGTCTTCCCATGACCCTTCTTTTCCTGTGGCTTAGATTGGTCTTCGGGAAGTTGTTTTTTAGGGTCGTCTTTTGGTTGTTGCAGATTTGCAGATCTGAACTCCCATTTTTTCTGTTTCCTAAATTTCTACTTGATTTTAACAACATATTGATACATAGCACTGAGTGATGAGATATTCATAAAATCCATTTTAGTTTGTATGTATCAGTGTAGAGCCCTACGGTATTTTAGAACCAAATTTAGCTCGAAGTCTTTGATACCCAACTTGGTGCGTGTTATCCCCCACTTTCAGGGATAGCTAGGAGATTATGTCTCAAGGCCCACAGGTCCTAGACATGGAGTACCGAGAGCTAGATCAACTTGAGCATGGCCCTAAAGGGCCCATATTTTCTCCCTTTCAGTGCCTCCACTTTGTCAGCAGTATCAACAACATCCATCACCTTCGACTTGGTCCTATATCAGAGATGGTTCTTTCTCCATGAGGTAATGAGTTTGGGTATCATGGTATGTGTCATTCTAATCCTCAAAACCTTTGAATATGTTCATTTGATTCCTTTGTTTCTAATGGGTGCTTGTATCTTATTCTTTTCCACTTGACCATGTCTAGGTGGGATCACAGGATGACCTAACAAGCTTATGTCCATAGGTTTTGAGTTTCGACTGGGGGGGTTTCTGAAAATATATCATCCGTTCCCGTCATACATACCATTTTCCATCTTATTTCCTGCTCACCCATCCCATTACACTGTTCTGGGCATAGGGTTGGCCAATCATTTATAGGTTGTTGGCACCAGGCTGATGTGGAAAGAAGGAAGATCGTGGGAAAGAAAGCATGCAGAAATGGAAGTAACAACTGGAAGGTAACACAACACGCGTGCATGCAAGAAAGCGTGCACAAGAAAAGTGATAGTTGGAGGAAGAACAACACGCGCGCATGGGAGAAAGACCTAACGTCGGTAGGGTTAGGGTTTTGGTAATACATTGTAAATTGTGAAAGAGCTTGATATATATAAATAGAGATACAAAGGTATCATATAGAGGTTGGTTCTATTTTATATTAGTTTGACTTTTGTAATATCCTATGATAGTTATGTACGAGTTGATGCATTATGTAATACTTCTATGAACCAATTTTGTAAGTTGTTGAGCTAAGAACAGAGGAGAGAAGGAAGATATGAGGATTATATCGTAGGTTGTGGAGCCTGGTGCGATCTAGTTCACCTCATACATATCTTACCCATTTGAGGGGATTGTAAGCGTGCGGTGTTGGAGATGCAGAACTACCATAATAAAAGAGCCAAGAGATAAATCTTTGTGGACGTAGCCCAGGAGGGGGTGAACCATGGAAATATCTGTGTAATGTGATGAATGCATGTATATCTTTGTTTGCTTTCAACAGTCAATTGTTAATGCATGTATATCTTTGTTTTCTTTCAACAGTCAATGAGTTAATACATTGTTTGGAATATGATTGTGGTGTTCGGGAAATAAACTATGAAAGATAGATGCACACCCGTGAGTAATAGTAGATTGCAATCACGATTCATAGTATATGATTCATAATAATAAACCCCTATCTCATACTCAATCCTAGGCTGTAAACACCTAAGTCTTACAACCACCCATTTAAAGCTATCTCAGGTGAGACTGTGCAGTGCACTCTGTGTACTGTGTTTCCTTCTGGTTTACCAAGAGGGCCGATAGTTTTAGAGGATTTGTTGGAAACCAAAAAGACATGAACCCTAGGTCAATAACTCAGATGGTAGAGGAGATTAGTAACCAACAAATGGTTATGTTGTCATGTTAATAGGAACAAGAGAGGACTAAGTAGATGAGATAGATTGAACGAGAAAAGAACGAGTGAAACAAAAAGAGCAATGAGCCATTAGAAGGGAATGTTGAGATCTTGGAACCCCACGAAATATGAAATCGAAGGCTGGTTGAGAACAAAAGAGATAGAGTTTGCACAGAAAGACAATAGAAACCCTAGAATCACACCTCGCAAATATATGGACAATACATGTTTACTGATTTACACATATTATTTTTCTGTGATTTTCCCCATCTACTACATGAGTGGATACTAAGGTTGAAGGATAACCACATGACGAACCAGATTCGACAACTAGATTACACTCTGGTATAGATTGAGCAGCTACAACAGGTGAACAACAAATTCACCTGTGCAGTAGACTTTTGGCTTGACAGTATTGTGGCATGTTTCATCGTTGAATTTTCAATTGACACAACGAAGTCATACAACGCCACAGAGAAAGAATTTATACATGGACCTCAAGGAAGGCATATTCAATCCTTATATACTTCTATTAATATACTGCTATATAGCAAAGGTGTAATGCCAATGGAATCAGACAACTAAACTTCCCTACATGCATGGAGGAAGAGTGGAAACACTGATAGAGAGAGGATAAATGGAAGGAGGTAAGGATAAAGGAAAGAAGGAGGAGGAACCCTTGAACCCAATCATGTTGGATGATGACCAAATCAAGTGGATCTCGACATCATCAGGAACAATGCGTAGCGGAGTACCCTGCCAATATAAGGTGAATACCAATAAGAAAGTCATAGCCATGAGGGAAGGCTCGGCGAGAGATGAGGAAGAGGTAGAGGATCTCCAGAATGTGGAGCAGATTGAGGAAATCCTGCGTGCAACATACGAGAGGAATACAAGAGACCAAAGAATGGGAGGATAAGGAATCCATCCTATCCATATTAATTTCAGTGTGAAACCCATAAACCCATGTGCGACTAATACACCAAAGAGAACACCAATGTTTAGTAAAACGAAGTTCGGAGGAATTCTGACAGCAAGAAGCACATGTACACTAGGAGAAAAAACTGGAGGAGCTAGTTCAAGCAACACTAGTCAAGTATCTACACTGCGCAGAGGAGGAATTAGTTCAGTATTCAGAATGGCAGGACATAATCCCACTATTAGATTACCAAAATTTCGAGGGGAAGCAATAGAAGACCCTGAGAATAATTTGTTCATTTGTGCAAAGATCTGGGAGGAAAAATAGATCACTGATGAATATACCAAACTCGTGCAGCTAATGATTATGCTAAGATACCACACACTATATTGGTACATGAGTCTAGACACAAACAGTGCCCCTGGGATGACGAGGACACTGGTAGACATTAAGAAGCTACTGATTAATGATTTCTAGAAGCCGAGATCAGAGGATCAGTAAATGAACGAGATGATCGAGATAAGACAGAAACCAAGAGAATCTGTATGGGAGATTGACCAGAGATTCAAGTGACTAAAGGGAAAACTAAAATACCTTATGACCGAGAGGCAACATCAACACATGTTTGTCAACTCACTACTCCCACACTTAAAATATCCCTTACGACAACAAAAATTTCAGACACGGACAGAGGCTCTGCAGGCAACCTTGCAATTGGAAGAGAACCAGTACCAACAGATGGACCCAAATATTGAGGAATTGAAGGAGGATTTGAAGAATTTAATGTTTCAGCTAAACCAGAATAAGAAAAAGGACAAATGAGAAGTTGTTTGGTGCATCACATGCAGGACGGAAGGACACCACAAAAATGAATGCCCAACATTCACGCAGTATATGGAAACAGGTATGCCAAAACTGCTACCACAAGGAGGATTATGGTGCAAAATGTGAAAGAAATTGGGTCACGACCCTTATCACTGCACGATGATGCAGAAATTCCAAACAGTTCCAAATAATTCATATTGCACCTTTTGTAAGTCACTGGGACACGACGACAAAGATTGCAGAACTATGGAGCTGATGCAAGAAAGAATATCAGATGCATATAGGGTACAGGCCAAAATGATGACTGGGCAAGCAGCGCCACAATTCAATCAAGCCCCAACTCCATACAACATTGCACAACAATAGTACAATATTGTGCAACAACCATACAATAACATGCAACCACAATATAACCCGACACAACCCCAATACAATACCCCGCAGTACAATCAGGCACCACAGTATAACACGTTGAGAGGTGACTGAGCAGGCTACCGAAGAGGAGGATGATCCAGAGGAGGTTTTGGACATGGTAGAGGACTAGTCACATGTCAGAATTGCCAGTAATTGAGATATTATGCATGGGAATGTCCACTTCCACCAACAACTTGTCACTACTAGTAAAGATTTAGGAAAAGAGGAACCAGAACAATCAGAACATTCAGTGGATTTCAACCAAAGAAAGGGATGATGGATGAAACATCAATATAGTTACTCATGGAGGAATGAAAATAGGAAATGACGTAGTTCGACAGGAACCAACACAGAACCAATGGATAAAGAAGAACATTGAACCAAGAAATAAGTTCTATGCGCCAAAAGAAAAGAAGACTTTTAAGGAAGCTAGACAAGAATTTTAGAAGGAGGAAACAACATCAACTTCAACTATGCAACTATTCAAGGAAGCCCCAAAATATGAGATGCCGCCATCACTGGATCATACCAATGGAATACAACCCAAGGGAAAAGTAAGTACAATCAAAGGCTTTTTGAAATCATGTGTGAAAGTATTAAGTGATCCTTCATATGTGAAAATATTGCAAAACATACTAGAGAAATGTAGCAACGAGATGGAAGAAAATCTAGAACCAAAAACCATCAACCACCTACACACAAGAAGAAGAACAAGTAGGGAATTTAGACTAAATGCTAACATTGGGGATTTTAATATGGGAGACGTTATACTAGACCTAGGATCTGAAGTGAATGTGATACCAAAGAAGACATGGCAATGTATGGGAGAACCAACATCGGGATACTCAAATGTCCAATTAAAACTAGCAAATCAACATAGAGTCCTACCAATAGGTAGACTGAAAGGAGTGACAGTAGATCTTGATGTAGTGCACACTAAAGTAGATTTTTAAGTCATTGAAATAGTAGATAACACAACACCTTACCCGACATTGCTTGTTCTATATTGGGCGTTTGACAACCAGACCATAATCAATTTGAAAACCAGGAAAATGACATTTGAATCCAGAGAATATAGGGTCATAGCACCACTAGATCCATCAGAAGGGGAGAGGTTCTTAGAACCCACTTGCCTGGACTTAGAGGAGATCGGCCAGTTGTATAGAACAACTGCGCGCGATGAGGATTAGGTAAACCCAACTAAAGACAAGGTACTCAGTTGGTAGAGCATTACTTCATGCGCAACAGACTTAGACACCAGGTTAGAAAATTGGTAGCAGAGACTACATGAAGTATCCGCGCGAATATGTGCAAGAATAGACCGTGCAGTAATATGGGTAGGCATATAAATCAAAGAACCACCCAGTTTCCACAGATTAAATGATTTGGAAACATTCTTGAAACAATAAGAAGATGAAGTATTAGAAAACCAGTGACTGTTAGCACTTGACTTAGCACTTAAAGTCACACCCGAAAGATGGTGGGGCACACATAAAGTGATCTAAAAATAGGGGGCTGACTTGTTTTTCTATGCAAGCATCCTCTACTCCATTAAAATAAAACTTTTTAGGACCTTGCTCAATGTCTTAGTTATGCAAGAAGTTTTATGTGTCAATTTCATGCTTCTTTTAAATGTTTATGTGTGAGGTCTTTAAAATGTTAAATATGTGTTTTAAACAAATACACAATAAACATAACTTGCAGCAAATAAACCA
>SNQJ01S0028892.1:346554-380441 GCA_010110895.2 Picea sitchensis
TGTCGCCATCCCATTCGCTACCAACAAACACGTCACATGCCAAATGTCCAATAAATGTCTATCACATCAGCATATGACCTGCCACGTCATCTATACGGCCTGCCACATCATCGTCCGTACGGACTGTACAGTCAACAACCCTTTTTTTGCTTGTTTGCCATTTTGAACAAAACGTGATATCTATCGCTCCCGACATCCGTTTGAACCCAAATGAGTTGCATTGGACTTGCAACAACGAGGCCTACGATCTCGTTCGATTTAAAGTGATTCCGAGCACTTTTAATTTTTGAGCAAAATTTGATCCCCTGATCAGTTAAGGCAGTGTTTCTAAAGTGTTGATATTGTTACATTGAATGCCAACATTTCTTTAGCATTTATTGAGAAGTGATATTGTAATCATTGATATTGTACAAACATTGATTTACTTCATGAATATTATTTTCTCAATCGCTTATTTTCAGAAAAATCCTTGATTATATGAAGTACTAACCAGCAAGCAAGCTTGCACAAATACAATTTCTTTGTTGTTTTGTCTCGGGAAGGTACACTTATTGGTTACTACTTTCGGTTATCTTTCATATTTATTGGTTGTTTAGCCAGGACTTTCTGATCGGGTGGTGACTTGTGAGGGGGATTATTATCACTTAGCCTTGATAAACCTTTTGCCTTCTCAAAACCCCAGTTCATCGAGGACGTCTCCCCTAGGCCTTACCTCCCTAAACAGAAAGAACCATCCCATTGAGGTGAAAGAGGTGGGATTGGTTCAGTTACGCTAGTTTGACCTCCTTTCATCCGTATTTTACCCTAAATACAAACTGTGCGATAACAGTGCGCAAGGTATGGAAGGTATTGATGAACTCCAGCACCGTTTGGCCCCTCTCTTGCCGCATTGTGGTCCATATCATGTACTAGTCCTCATAGTTTCCAACAGGGTAATACTATTCCCTTACTGCATCCACAAAAAAACCCCAAGTGGGCTTGACTCCACATATTCCAGAATCCTCTGTGGAACTTTTCTCCCAGTGAGTTTCCCACCATTGTTTGATGTTTTCTCTGTCGGAAAAATTGTGAATAGAGAAATAACCTTCTAACAGATTTATCCATTTCACTAGGGAATCTGCATCTATCTGACCTTCAAATATAGGAATATCAAAATTGACCTATACCTTAAAAGGAAAGGTGCCTCCAAAGTGGCCACTTGATGAAGATGCACCTGCTGCTATCGGCAAGCGTTGAAGGATGTGGGAAAAATTATCCATCATTTCATCCCTCTGTCGTGTGAGAGATTGCTTAAGAAACAAATTGATAGAATCGTATGCTCTGTCATTTTTATTTTCTTATGACATGGAGGGTTTCTTGGGTGTGCGAGAGATATTGTCTTCAAGAGAGACAATCTCGATACCCAACTTGATATACTCAGACCTCAACGGGGACATGCATTGAAAAACGATCAAGAGCAGCCTGCTCTGATACCACTGATCCGAATTATTTTTGGCATGAAATGAGAGCGGAGATATAACACAGAAATATACAGATATATTGCAAGAGAGACAACAATATAACATAGATATATCGGAAATATAACCAGAGGTAAATATACATAGTAATACACGATTTCTATTAATGAAAGAAATGTACAGAGACTGTAAAAATAGAGAGTGAAAAACTAGCTAGAATGGTGGCATCTTATCTCTGAGAAGAGATGTGACAGCTACTCACATTCACAAGTAGATGATTATTACAATGAGGCTCTAAGGGCCTTTTTAACATAAGGAAAATACAAAACCCTAACCCCAGAAGATGAAAATCCAAAAGGTTTGCGGGCCCCGATGGGGGTAGTTGATACGTCAACTTCCCGGGCGTGTAACTTTTGCATACAATCTCTATTTGGGGCGCTCAATACACTTTTGGAAAGGTCTAGTCGATAAGAATGAATTTATACTGGCCCAATTCAGTGCCATTAGATATCACCTGGGCCCCAAATCCCCAAAAAATGTCGTTTAGGGCCTCAAAATGGCCCCAGAAGTTTGGAATCCAAAAAACTGTCCAAAAACTGCCAAGATGGAAAATTGTTTTTCGAGCCCGTGGAATAGGTGGGTGGCCACCGATATCCACCTAGATCATCATGACACAATACTATTATATTATTCAACACCTTTTGATGCCAAAACAACTAGGTTGGTTGGTTCTCCATATCCAGGTAATCACTGTGGTAAATTTTTCATATGTGGATATGGGTATGTTTCTTATCTTGCTTCACACATGGTTACATTGGAAAAGTTCTTACACTTGAATAACGATTTTCATTTATTTTTAGGTAGAGTAGGATAGTAAATAAAAACTGCATATTGTTAGTTAGGCTTAAAGTCTAATGCAACCTCATTTTACATTTTCTTTTTAATAAAAGAACTACGAGATACATGTTCTCGTGACTTGATCTCATTGATCTCATCAATTTTTTAGAGTGTGGTTTTTGAAAAATAGTTTTAGATATCTCTGTACGTATTTATTTCACCACAAGTAGACAATTTCAAGGAGACAAAAAGGGAAGTATTTTCCTTCAAAAATATTGCTAAATTTGAACCTTGTTGTTTGCTAAGCATCAATTGAATAATGACTTGTTGTAATTAGCCATATTTTTGCAAAGATTTATTTCTTCTTTTTCTCAAGGCATCTTTAATGGCAGTTGCTCTTAACCTCCACCACTAGAGGATATAAGGAAGTGACACCTTGACTATCAAACTTAGAGGTTACTTGTACAATTTCCCCAAGAACCCTGAGTAGGTGAGTAAAGTATCTTTATTACAAAGTAACAAGGAGATTTTCTTAGCGGTTATCCATGGAAACATCACAATAACTTAAAAAAAAAAATTGAGTTGCACCTAAAGATACCTTTATGTTCTTCCCAATGTTATCATCCACTACACACTAAAAATTCTTGATTATACCATATCTTTAGATAGGCTACGTCCGCTTAAGTACCCCTTATAGAAACACAATCTCTAAGGAATACATAAAGAAGAGTCACTAAAAAAAAAAGAGAAAAGTTTTTCAGATTTATCTGCCCATCTTCTTACACAAAGCAATATTTATATTAAAATCTTAAAATATGGTGAACTAGTCTTTGAGGGTGTAAGAGGCTAAATCGCCGGGATACTGAACAGGTCTGCTGGAAACGGGTATCGGCATGTGGTATGACTAGGTAAACTCATCGAAATACTGAACAGGCTTGCTGGCAGAAGGGAATTCTACCTAGCGAGGATGATAAGCTGACAAAAAATAATAAATACAATTCCTAAATCTAAAACGTGCCCTGGTGTACGACATTACTTGTAGACAAAGCTGACAAGAAGTATGTATGGTTAATCTAAGGTCAATGAACTCCATAAATATGCCACTGGTAACTAACTTTAAGACTATCTTAAGACTCTCTCACCTAACTCTTCTTAAATATATGTAGGATCTTATATCCTATAGGTGGGGCCATATTCTAACCATCTCGTCGGACTGATATGTGAAATTTATCTCTACACTTAACAAGCTATAAATCTTAGGCTATTGGGAGAATTGACTAGTTCCCTATATTTTTTTATTGTGAGGTGTCACAATAATTAGGAGTGGGGGAGGGGTTTCATGAGATGAAAAATGATAAATACTGCCTATCTATAATCCATGAGAAGAAGAAGTAGAATCTTTTTAAAAAATTTGTATATTGCTTTCATGATATGGGCTATTTTATCAGCATTTATTTTTTTATTGAAATGCTAAATTAAATACCACTGACATCACTATGTGTTATAAGCCTATTGTGCATTTTATTTATTTATTTTTATGTTTATATAATGGAAGACTTCTTAATTGGTTCTTTGTGACAATTACATATCAATAATACATTGTTAAACTCACTGCAAATCTATGCTACACACCTATGAACAGAGGAACAATTTATTGAACATGGGAACAAGTTGTTTCATAGTGTTACAAGAAAAATGACAAGGAAATTAACAGTGGATCATCCTATTCACACTTATCCTGTCCATGCTCCTGTTCACCATGATTGTCAGAAATTTCCCAAGCTGAGTGTTATGGGTAAACATGCATTATAATGGGGATAATTTCCACTTGCACGGGAGTACCATATGAAGTACCATATGGAGTGCCATTTGGAAGATTGGATGGAGTTCCATTTGGATGACTGGATGAAGCACAATATGAAGGATCAGATGAGGTATGCACACACTTTAAGTGACCACGATTGAAAGTAAAAAACAGATCGTTTGAATTAATATGCCTATTCACTGGTAAGATGAAATGGATTAAATGGCATATCGTTAAAATTTTCATTTGACAATTATGTTAAACAATTTGTAATGAATTTTTATGATCAAATTTCCAAGTAGAATACTTGGACATTGATCTAATTCTCACATGATTACAATTTCCTCCAATGTACACCACCATTGGAAATTCAAATGTTGTACAATCATATTCAATTCAATAAACCCTTGAATTTTCCTTTCTAATTGTTGAAAAGTCTTGATAAAAGGTCTTCCCAAGTGCGTAAAAACTTGGCCAACCCTCACAATAGTCTATTCCACCACGAACTCATCAAATTTCTTGTCATAACTAAGATGACAAAACAGGGCAAGACATGGGATGAATTCCTCTATCAATTCTCAAACCCCCATCTAATAGTCAAGACCAGCAAGAGATCAATTGTTTTAGGGTTTGTTACTTCATTTAAGCCTCATTCTCCAAAGAATCTATTATCACTCCACCAGTTCTCCCAAGGCTAATAAGGAGACCAACAATGGTAACCACAAACCAATCTTTTGATCTGGTAGTTGTCCCTACCAAATCATAGAGGGATCTCTCTATGATCACAGTCAATAAGGTGACAGGAGAAGGAAAAATATATTAGGATAGGTATTTATCTTAGTATGGTTTTGATTTGGAGTTTGTTGGATGAGATTCTAGGTCTATGGAGCTAGTCCAGGGTTTCCAAAAGATGAGTTGCAAAGATAGAATGGGGCAAGGTAGGTATACTCAGTAGCATTTAGGATTTGTCATTGTGTATAGGGTATATGAGGTGAGTTTCAAAATGGGAATGAGATCATGAATCAATTCATTAGAAGAAGGTGTAACATAACATGACAGTTTCATCCAAAACGGAGAAAATAACTTTGAATTCTTCTTATAATCTTATGAAACAATCATAGGAAAGCATGGAAATGACAACAAATTGTAGCAGAAGAGCAGTGACATTGGAGGATGATTTGGAGGTCTTCCTCGATGATTTTTTTAATGAAAAATTTATGAATATAAATTTTAATATGTACTATACACCTTGGAGTCACTAATCCAAGAAAAAACCTACATCTAACCCCTTCAAAATTAATTTGAAAACAAACTATCCAAAAGCGCAGCGAAAAATAGGGGTCAAAGATGGAGCGATAACTCTTTAACCATAACACATTTTACAAAACGGGCTTAGTTTTTTGTATATAAGGTTGTACAAAAATACAAACCTCCCTCCGTTTTGTGAAATTCATTCTTATTTTCTTGTAATATGTGCCACAAAATAATGACTAAAACAGACAATTAAATTGGAGAATTTGATTTTCTGAAATAGGCCTCCAAGAAAGTTGAATATCTACCAATATATGATACTTGTGTAAACACCAAAGGAGGTTATTGTGATTTGGTATGTCATTATAAAAAACCTCCTTTGGTTTTCCAAAATGGATCTTTATTTGGTCAAAAAAATCGTTTTAAAATGATTACCAAAAACAGAGTCAAAAGCGTAGCGTGGTCTTGTAGAACACTTTTGAGTGACTTTTCCTGATCCATTTTCCGATGTAGTAGTGCCTGGCCATGTGTATCTGAAACTTGATGTCCCTGTTGGCCTTTTTCAGGAGCATCTCTTGGTGTTCATTGACTCTTCCAAGACAATACTCTCTGTCCTTTTCAAATTTTGTTGCAATGGTGCCTTCAATGTATTGTTGACATAGTGGAGGAGATGGCTCAAGACTCATTTGACAATAGAAAGGCATGACAAATTTTATTTGAAAATATAAACATTTGACCTAGGACCCCAAAAATAACTTTGAAATATTACATTTGATCATTAGCGACTACTGGACTCTAACAGACTCCAAACCCTCCCACTCAAACTATCTCTCTGTTTGAACAAAAGACCAAGAAACTTGTTGATTCCTCTACAGCCTCATCGTGCAAGAAAACTAAAAATCCTACTGATAATTCTCCATTTCCCTCAACACTTATTCATCCTCAATCCAAGAAGTTACAAGAGGTAATTCAACAAGATTTCCCTTTAGTCCCTATGAATAGAAGATGAGCCAATCGATTCAAAGGGGAATCTTTTTGAAGAAGTACCCGAAGTGCAAGTGGAAAGCCTAATGTAAAACCCCCAAGAACTTCATATCCTATCCAAGTTTCTTTCGATCATGAAAGCCCCCATAAAAGACTCAGGGAATTTTCTGTAGAAGAGTTGGAGCCTGATAGAGAAGTAAAATATGAACCTATTCCCTCTCACAAGCACTCTGTTACTCCTACCTCCCAGATGCCTACATCATCTTACAAAGTTGATAGACCTTATACATCCATCAAGGGATCCAAGCCTTCTTATGAAACATATGATCATACCCCAATTATTGAAAAATTACAACAAGAAAATGCTCAGTTGCTTCAACAGTTGGAAGAGCGAAAGAATATGGATAGGCATCTCCATCATGACAATTCGGTATTGCAAGAAAAAGTGAATTCTCTCCAATGATTGGTTTATCAAATTACCAATGACAATCACAGCCTCTGGGCATAATCGAAAGATCGTAAGAGTCCCAAGACAAAGTCTTCAAGACAAGAGGGAGAAGCTTCTAAAGCTAATCTACCCCCTCCTTCGCAAATCTAGTCATGTTGGGTGATTCATTTTTGTTTGTAGTGGGACCTGCAAATCCTTAGGCATAGGGGTAATGTTGGGTTCATATTTTGATTGTTTTATTGTGATGATCAAATCCTTTTTGTATCGATATTACATATGCTATGCTTCATATTAGCCATTTTGAAGGAGTTTCAAAGGTTTGTATATAAATTTATCATGGATCCGCATCAGGTATGTATAATTGGTGTTTTTGTAATGATTCTAAGATCAATTCAGTTTATTTTAATGTTTATAAATATCTAACGTTTTGGTTTTCTTGCAACGAGTCAGAATTGTGATCTGATCCTCCATCTGGACCTTCATTCGAAACTATTATAGGAAGCGAACTTCAAGCTTAAATTGTGGACGAATGAAGTGGAATATGAAAAATATGAAACATGGGTTTTGTGCATAATATGCCCAATTAGGTCCCTTGCAAGTCGTTTCCTGCAATTATGAATGAATTGAGGGAAGTTCATGGTTTTCAATTCGACACCTGACACTCCATCTTGTTGAAATATTGTAATTGTAAAGAGTATTCTAATTATTATTGATGTATTATTCATTATATCAATCCCCTTTTGTGGATTGGTCAAACCCTAATTGTAATATGGAAAATGAGAAGTCATCCCTTCCAGTGAAAAGACACTTCCTTTCAGCACCTGTCAGATTGTATAAATAAAGGAGACCAACACCTCATTTGTTCACTCACTCATTCGATCATCCAGAGCGCAAGTTTGGAGCTGCAGTTGAAGAAGAAGGAAGAGAGAGGCATGCTACTTGGGAGAGGACTTTCTATAGTGTTTGGTTTATTCTCTTGGTATTGTATTGGCTACCTATATTAAGGAATTTTTTGTTGGGTTTTCTCCCCCATGAGGGTTTCCCAGGATAAATGATGTGTCTCTTGTGATTGTGTTTCTCTCAGTGATCCTATATATGCTATGGTTATCTAGTAAATTGAAAAGAAACCTAATAATATATTAAAATCTAGCATAGTTTCAAAGCTAAGCTAAAGAGAGCATCTTTCACAAGAAAAGGAAAAACGACATTGTTGTCATACAAGAAAATTAGAGATTTTCATTGAAGAGGAATTTCAGCCTAAAATCCATCTAGAAAAGTGAGTCCTAACCCAAGGAACTCTTTTTCACCTTCAGCGCACCTTTTCAGTGGATAGAACTCCCGGAAAGTGAAACCCTGGTTTTCACTTGTACCAGAAGTACCAGGAAACCAGAAGTACCAGAAAACCAAAAGTGCCAGGAAACCAGAAGCACTAGTCTAGAAATCCACTGGTCAATTTTGAAGGGGAAAAAGTTGGATTTTCTGAAATCTAGCCACACCAGGCTACTCGCCTCAACCAAGCACACCTCCTAGTAAGTTCAAAATTCAATTTTGAGCATTTTAATTTTTTGGTCATTTTCCTAGCTCCGTGTAAAAGATGTCTGCAAGCACTAAGATTGTTGAAAAGCTAGAAGGTGTGGAAAACCTTTGTTCCTGGAAGTATAGGATTGGACTCATTCTTGAAGAGAATGACTTATCAAGATTTATTAAAGAGAATGTACTAGAACCCGTCGATGTTGTAGCTAAAGATCAACACAAAAAGGACACAGTTAGGGTCAAAATAATCATTGTAGATTCTATCAAAGATCACTTGATTCCTCAAGTGTCTTCAAAGAAGACTCCAAAATAAATGTTTGATGCCCTAACCAGATTATATGAAGATGAATCTAAGAACTCAACTCAAGAATACAAGGATGCAGAAAGGAGAAATGATCCAAGAATATTTCTCCAGAATGTCACAATTCAAAGAACAGATAGAAGCAATTGAAGATACTATAGATGAAGATGAACTCATAATGATGACCCTTAATGGTCTCACAAGACCTTGGGATGCATTCATCCAAACTATTTGTTCCAGAAAGGAGAAACTACAATTTGACAGTCTTTGGGAAGAATGTGTTCAAGAAGAACTAAGAGTAGCTAGCCGAGAATATTTTCTATCAAGAGATGAAGATAAATCCCTAGCTACTCACACTAAAGGAGGAAGAAATAAGTCTTACTTCCAGAAATAAACTCATAAGGAGTCTCACCCCAAAAACAAATTCACACATAAATAATCTCAACCAAAGAGATTCCAGAAGTTTCAAAAAAGACAAAGAAGAGATTTCTCATCCTACCAATGTTACTATTGTGACAATATGGGACATATTGAGAAACATTTTCTAGCTATACAAGAAGAATAAAAGAAGAAAAACAAGAGGCACCATGCCCATGCAGTTGAATATGAAGAGCCACCCACAAAGATGATAAAATAACAAATTGAAGACTATGTCTTAATCTATGCCCTCTCATGATTAGTATCACCTGACGAGGAAACTTGGCTCATTGATAGTGGTTCTTCCAAGCACATGAAAGGTCAAAGAGACATTCTCTCTTTCCTTTCAGAAAAGAAGTTTTCTCAGAAAGTTACACTTGGAGATGATTATCAATACCCTATCAAGGGAGTAAGAGAATCAAAGTACAAGCTTAATTCAGGGACCCCAATGAAGATTAAGGATGTACTATATGTACCAGGTTTGACAAATAACTTACTCTCCATCTCAGATTTAGAAAATAAATGCTTAAGAGTTGCCTTCATATATGGAGAATTTCTTATGTGGGCCAAAGGGAAAACCATGGAAGAAGCAATTGTTATTGGAAAAGAAGAAGGTGGATTGTATAAGCTAAAGGGTCACTTAGAAGAAGCCATGACCCGCTCCATTGAGAATCCATGTGAACTTTAGCATAGAATATTATCCCACATCAACTACAAGGCATTACCTTATGTAAGCAAGGAAGACACAGGTCTACTAGAACTCAAGGTTGAACATGAAGGTGTGTGCAATGGATGTGCACAACGAAATAATATCAAGAAGGAGTAAATCAGAAGGAGTCCTAAAGCTCATTCATTCAGATGTGTGTGTCCCAATGCCATCATCCTCCATCAATGGGTATGTATACTATGTATCTTTTATTGATGAATATGCTCGTAAAACCTGGGTTTAATTTTTTAAATCAAAAGATGAAGTGTTCAGTAAATTCAAGGAATTCAAAGCCTTGATAGAGAATATTTCTGAAAGAAATATCAAGATACTCAGATCAGATAATGGAGGAGAATACACCTCAAAAGAGTTTGAAATTTTTTTCAAAGATGTTGGGATCAAGAGGGAGCTCACCACTCCTTACAATCCTAAAAAAAAATGGTGTAGCCGAAAGAAAGAACATAACTATAATGGAAGCAGTGAAGACCATGATCCATGATCAAGATCTTCCAATGTACTTATGGGAAGAAGCAGGAAAAACAACAGTATATGTACAAAACAGATTGTCCCATAATGCACTTGGGTTCAAGACCCCTAAAGAGATGTTCTCCGGAAATAAGCCAAAAGTAAGTCATCTCAAATGTTTGGCTACCCGGTATTTGTACATATTCCAAAAGAGAAGAAAACTAAGTTGGACCCTTCAAGAAAGAAGGGAATATTTGTTGGATATTGTGAGGTCTCCAAGGCCTTCATAGTGTATATACTAGGTTACCATCATATTGAGATTAGTGTTATAATATAATGGATGTGCTCGTTTTACCATTGACAATATTGTTGGACAACTGAGAGGAGGGGGGGGTGAATCAGTTGTTATCGTGCTTAAACAATTATGCTTCTTTTAAATTCTTTACAAGGTACTCAATGATAATCACAATAATCCAGGAAAATAAGCAATGGCACATTCAACATTAGTCACATATATGAGATACATAGAGACAGATATTTCCCGAGGAAACCCATAAAGGGTAAAAACCTCTTCTTCTTTATATGATAAGAATTATTTACATTATTTACATTATCATACATATGAGCACCTACTCATTGTGAGGCTACAACCTCTGTTTTTGCAAGCTGCAACTTGCTGAGAGCACCAACTCTCTGTTTTCTCTAGCAAAGCAATGGCACATTCAACATTAGTCACATATATGAGATACATAGAGACGATATTTCCTAGAGGAAACCCATAAAGGGTAAACCCTTCTTCTTTATATGATAAGAATTATTTACATTATTTTACATTATCATACATATGAGCACCTACTCATTGTGAGGCTACAACTCTGTTTTGCAGTAAGCTGCAACTTGCCGAGAGCACCAACTCTCTCGTTTGCTTTCTCTAGCACCCACCAGAAGGAAGCACCAACTCCATGGTTTCTCTAGCACCAACTAGAAGGAAGCACCAACTCCCCGGGTTCTCTCTAGTAATTAACTAGATGGAAGCTACAACTCCCATGTTCAAGCTCTCACTTGAACCTCTGAGGACACCGGCCCTCCCTAGCACCTCCCTACCACCGGGTTTATGAATATGAATTACATAAACTTATTATAGTGATATAGTTTTCAACAACAACTTACCAATCTCATCATTGTTCTCAATATTTCGTTTCACTTTCCTCATCATCCTGCACTCATCCATTGCACTTTTTTGTTCTTATGCCTCTTGTGCTTTCTACACCATTCCCATTCAATGCACCTTTTGTCTTCTATCCATATCAGCTACTTCCCATCTAATTCCTCCTTCTTCTCATTACTACGCATCCCACACCCAATCGCAACAACACCGATCTCTTCTTTTCTCCACCTTTTTATGCTCTCTGTGCATCTTGTGCATGCCCTGTGTCTAATGGTTCTACATGCTCTGCATGTCAAGTGCTCTACCTATTCATCATGGAAACTCTTCACTTCTTTGTTTCTTAATCCCATGTGTCCATCATCATTGGGTGTCATGATCAAATTACTTCGCATCACCAACAGTTAAGATTCTTCATCTCTTGTTACAGTCGAGCTCAACTACTCTATTGTAGTTGTAGGCTCCAACGCTCATCCAGTTGTCAATCAGCCTCCATGAACAGTCTTTTCTCCCACTAGCATATTCTTTGTGACCCTTCATCTCCTCTATAAATCACACAAAAGTCTCTTTCTCGAGTCCCTCTAGAAAGGTAAACCATCGCTGGTTTCTATAGCTATAATCGAAGTGCTACATTAGTCCGATCTTCTTTTAGTTTCATCCGCGACCGCTGATTAAATTTCTAAATCTTATGCTCATTTCGGCATTTCGTTCTTTGGCATTTTGGGATCACTGTGGTGGAGTATTTTAGTACTCTCCACTTCCCAACCCCCAAAACTCCAAAAGGAGCTTCACTAACTCCTTTCTCCATATTTCGTCAATGTGACCAAAGGTTTTGACCTCTAGCAAAGCCTAACTGTGTTTCGCATTTCAGATTTTTGACAATTCGACATTCTTGTGATGAAAGGTCTCAACACTCCATGTCGCAAACTACGAAATGGAGCTCGTTGCTCTACTCTTTCCCTCTTATCTCTCTCGGCCGATGTGACCATCTATCGGACTATAGCCTTATTCAAAAGTCAGATTTCGCACTGCGGTTTTCGCACTTCACTGCATTCTATGGTGAAGGTTTCACACTTCAAATTTCAAGATCCAACTCAAAATGGAGTCGTCAATGGTCCGCACTCCATCATTTCTTTTCGGCAAATCGACATTTTGGTGTTCTTGTGATAAAGTTTCTTGACTCTCCATGTCGTGATCTCTGAAACTCCATAAAAGGAGCTTAGTTGGACTAGATTTGATCATTTCAGAATTTCGCATTTCGGAATTTCGCGACTCCTTTGATGAAGAGTCTTTACTCTTGACTCCTCCTACTCCGGTATCTAAAAATCCGTATGGATTCTTTATCATTTCTCAACTTCTGGACTCCTTATGATGAGATTCTTTGTCATTCTATCTCCGTATCCAAGACTCCGCTTACGCCTGCTTTCAACTTTTGCATTTCGGACACTTCGGGACTCCCCGACGATGTGAGTCTCACATATCCATCTCCTCAAGAATCGGAAATCCCCGGTATCCAACACTCCGAAAGTGATGTGCCTTTTTTGGTTTCGTGGATTTCTCATTTCGGGCACTCGACTCTAATGATGAGAGTCTCCAGGACATCCCTATCTCCCTAAGATTCAAACTCGGTAGTCAAACTTTGAGCGAGCGCGCCTATTTCATGATTTTAGGGTTTCACATTTCAATGCACTTCGGTGACTCCTGCTGTGGTTGAGAGTATCATCTTTGACTCTCCATCTCCCAAGAATCCGAAACTCGGGAATGGAGTCTTTGTTGAGGTGATTTTTAGGGGTTTTGCATTTCACCTTGCTCGCTAAAGAGCATGTAAGTTCTCCTAGATCCAACAATGTTCGGACCTCGGGCTTAGATCTGACATTCATCGGGAAATATTCAATGAGATCCATCATTGCATACTTTGATCTTATCGAGCTAGCTCTGCATCAGTTGTCTCTCCCAAAATTTTGGTGTCTACCGTACATCCTTCCCTGCATTTCAAGCCATCATCATTGTTGTATCTTCCATCAATGAAAATCGTACCGCTCAGAAACATGCCAACAAATACTATTTTCACCCAACCATAGGCCGGAGCCACCTCCAAGCACCTTAACCTTGACAAAGAATCATTCGAAGCAAACCCTAGGCTAGATAGCTAAAACAAAGGTATTGCATTTCCCCAAGGATAACACATCACTAAGAGCTTATCAGATAGTCCAACTCCTAACCAAGAGATAGTCCATTAAATGTGATCTACTAGTCAGGCAACAAGAATATGTTCTCTCCTCAAACCCACAAGACAAGATCTGCAATCGCAGTTGCACACAAGTTGTTGCTCGCACTCAGACCCCACCGTAACGAGAATGGGCCTCCTATATTTTATACTCAATTCTCGGGCTAACTCCTAGGTCGACTTCTCATTATGGGTATTTGTCCTGCTCAAGATATATTATTTGTTCCGGCTCTAATTTTCCTCTTGAGGCTACAACCCAATATAAATATCCTCTTGAGCTCTACATGTCTTCTAGGGTTATTAGACAACTCATTAGGGTTTCTTCTTTGCTTCCCAGAGTATTCTATCATCACCAGGTTTACACATGGAGGTAAATAATTCTCAGAGCTATCATAATATCAACACTCCATCCTAGCTAGGAGGTATTATAGGTAATGGTCTCGAGAACAAACATACCATTCACCCAAAAGCATCAACATAGTTGTATAGGACTATCTCATGAATAAATCATGAGCACCATCACTACTGTCATCACCAGACATCCCTCAAAACCATACTCCATCTAAGAAATTAGACATGATGTTGGATAATTCACTCACAATTGGATTGATTGATAATCATTTCGAACACTACCAATAGTCTTCAAGGCAACGAAAAAAATAAAACACAATTGTTTGTATCCATAACTACAATCCAATGGTACACACTACCACACCAAGTAACACACAATACTTGATCAAACAAAGGGAACACATCCACCATAGTAGTATATATCTATTGTCATACAATCTCATAACAATCATATGATATCAACCGGCACAGAAACAATGTTAAGGATATAAATTGAATCATATGGGCTATTCTTCCACTCACATCCGTGGAGATCTTGGAAGAGCATCCGCCTCAAAAGGTAAGACATCAATGATGAGCTATCTCGACTATTCTTCTCAAGCAAGGAAGAATAATTGTCTTGATTTTTTTTAGCCCGACCATTCCCCACCCTAGGCCATTCCTATGAAAATAAACAAGTGTAACCTCGAGAGAATGAATCCACCCTAAGGGATGCCTCGCCCCCCATTGTTGAGCTCGACCATTCTCACCCCGGGCTATTCTCCCAAGACTAAAAAAAAGTAACCTAGAGAATAAATACACCCTAAGGAATGATTGTCCCATTGTTGAGCCTCGGATTATTCCCCACCTCGTGCCATTCCTTCGACACTAAAAAAGGTGCAACCTGGAGAGAATGAATACACTTGAAGGAATGATCGTTTTAGACCATTTCCCCTGCTAACCACAAGAGGAAAAATATTGTCCTGTATCAACCTCCTGCAAATGAACTATTCCTCATGTTAACCACAATGAGAAATCATTGTCCATCGAGGTGGGCCATGGAGTAACCCTCCGTAAGAATGACTCTCCTATACCACTCCCCATGTTAACCACAATGGGAAGTCACTATGGTACATCAACAATCTAGACCATTTTCCTAACTGGAAAATGTTTATCCATCAGAAATCTCACCTACTTTCTCCAATTGGAAAGGAATTGCTCATCCTCGACCATTTTTCTAACTAAAAAATGAATGTCCATAAATCAATACATAATGGGCTTCCCTTCCAACATGGGAGTCATCTCTTCCTTTTCAATAAGGAAGTCATCTCCATGATTTCCAAAATTGAGTATGCAACTCTTTCATCTTGGATAGAAGCTTTACCAAAATGTCTTCTTCTATGCTCATCCGTGGTGTGAGGATATGTATTGGAGAACCACTTTCTCCTTTCTCTCGACTTCATCATGGATAATGTGAGGCTTGATTTCAAATGTACTTCAAGATGGAACATTGGTTTTTCTCTCAAGGCTTCATGTAGCTCTGATCAATTAAGTATATCATTGTTTGGAACACTGGAACATTTCCGTATGTAAGTAATCCCTCTTCATTAATAAGTGAGATCTGATCCACCGAGTAATCATCTTGATCAATATCTATGTTATAGAAAATTGTCACCACGTCACTGCTGTGCACTGAGGTTCTCCACCAAGTTATCTTTTCTATCTGCATACAAGGGTATCTTTTCTGGTATGGTTCAAAGTCTCGAGGTTGTTCTTCATACACTCTTGTTAAATTTCTAGAGAACAATCTTTGCATTTATCCGATGTAGAATTCAAACTCATGGATGTTAAGTGGATGATATAATCACTCATGTAGAGATATGTTTGGTTTATCGAACAAGTAATCATCATAGTCTTCCCTCCATCTAGGAGAACCTCTAGTTCTATATCTTGCAATGCTTTCATTCATAAGTCTTCCATACATTGTTATTCATCACTACTTTCAGTTCCTCTACTTGATTGCTTTTATTGAGTTCATATCAGGCTTGTAATATTGTGATTCTCGATACAATGACCTGGTTGTTCTGGCTCTCTTCTTTCTTGGAATTCATGTTCTTCTTTATGTTTTTCTTAGCTCTTGGGTCCATGGAGTTTTATAGATTCCATGCCTCAAATATTCCACTTTTTCCTTTCATCATAGGATCATGGATGTGAATGGGACAACTATTAGGGATACTTTTAAGGCTTTTTTTCAAAGAAGGCTTCTTCTAAAGTTAAATTGAACATGTACTTATTTTCATGTTTGCTACCATGGATATAGACTTCATCATCTTCAATGGATCATAGGATTAGCTCCTCCTAATCCTTGCTTCATGTATGAATACATGCTCTTCTTTATGGTGATATATAATTGGCTCCCTCCATCCAGGAGAGAGTCCATGTTCGCCTCATGATCCTTATTGTCTTTTCAAAGCCATGTCTTCCAATTTTCTCTTGATTGTTGACTTTCTCTTCTAGGTTTCTTCAAGATTGATTCTGATTTGGCTTATCTTGTAATAGCCCCTACAATATTTGTTTGATATATTTCATCCTTTCTTGTATATTGATAGAAATCCTTATCTTGTTGTTCTTCCATAGATATAGTTCTTGGAACATGTTTTTAAGATATATATACAAGATATGTACAAGAACTAAGAAGAGTATTGTTACCTCTGTATAGTCTCTTTTCATCCCGGCTAGTCTTCTTTGTGGGTTTCTTTTTCTTCAAAGAATCGATGCTTCATGTCTCTCCTTCCTTTCTTTAGATTGAGACAATGATCCTTGTAGTGACCATACTTTCAAATGTAGCTTGGAAGCATTGTACTTCTAAAATGTATTTCTCTTTATTTTTCTTTCCTCCTTGAACCAAACTTCCTTTTGTTCCTAAAATTCTTGAATCTTTGACGGAAGGCTTGACACTCCTGACTTCTTTTGGGGTTTCGTGACTAATCCCCGATTCTTCTTGAGCACAACAAGTCCAAAGTTCTTCAAATGTAGGATACTCCTTCTGTGTTCACATATGCTTCATGCAAATGCATCCCATGTCTTGGGAAGACCAATATACTATGTTTACCAATTCCCTTTCTCTCGAAATGATCTCTTCAATAGCTTGTTGTTGATATCTTAACTGAGAGATTTTCACACAGTATGATGTTATGCTATCATCAACATTCATCTTCATGTCAATGGGAGCTCATTCTTCGTGACTCATTACTTGTCCAATGTTTTTGATCGAGAAGAGGTTTATTAGGCATCGTGACATCTTCTTCGATGAGTCAATATGGAGATGTAGGGGTATCAAGTGGTATTTTATAGAACTAATTATGATACTCATGGCATTTATAACAACAGATTTGAACTTCTCCATAGTCAGAACGCTTTGCGTCTTTCTCTTTCTCTTCTTCAAACTCCGGTTTCACTATCTTTCCTTTCACGATATCCAACACTTTATTCTTGGCAAGGATGAGATAAATCCTTTTGTCTTCCACGCCATGAAGTTAGGAAGCTCCATCTAACTTGTTCTCTGAATTCATAGAGTAGTCATGGCTTCTTTGACTTGGTCAACCCTATATTTGACCAAAATCTCAAACTTCACGCCTTGGCTTTCTCGAGAGTACTAAGAGATGTTCTAGGCTAGGGCACACTAATCTATCCTCGATTTTAGGTGAATCCCTATTTAAGGTGCCTCAACAAGAGGATTAGGGTTTCTGCAACTACACCTGCTAGTAACCCTAGCGATAGTAAAGTATGGTGACTGCTCCTACTAGAAAACCCTAGCAACAGTTCTTCAACGAGCTTAATATCTGTATGGTTATGTTTCCTTCCAACAATTAGACTGAATGAAGGAGGTGTACCCATAACCTGTTAGAATATACTGATGTGCTCATTTTTACTCATTGACAATACTATTGTTACCCAACCATAGGTCGAAGCCAATTCTCTGAGCACCTTAACCTTGGACACATAATCATTCTGAGAAACCCCAGGCTAGATAGCCAAACAAATGGGTAGTGCACCTTTCCCCTGCTGATAGAGTATCAACAAGAGCCGGACGATAGTCCAAACTCCTAACCAAAACCTTAATGCACAAGACTGGGCACGGCAGTGCACACAAGTTGTTGCTCGTCAATTCTAAGACTGCCACCCAAAATGAGAACTAGCCTCAGATGCATAATTAATTTCTGGCTAACCGCTTGGGCCAACTTCATTCTGGTATCTATCTATTCATTATATATTATTTCTTCTAGCCAACTTCTCTTGGAGGCTAATAACCTAATATAAATTATCCTCTTGAGCCTACATGTTCTCTAGGTTATTAGCCAACCTATTAGGGTTTCTTCTTGCTTTCAAAAGTATTCTATTTCACGTTTACACGCGGAGGTAAATACCTCCGTAGCTACCATAATATCAACAATTAGCAGGGATGTAACCTTGATGAAGATGAAGCACTCAATAACCAAGAAAAATGTCATCTTGAAGAAGTATATGAAGAGGAACTTGTAGCCCCCAGAGTTGCGGTAACCAGTGAGGGAAGTCATAGATTCCCCTGATGAGGAGATTATAGAATATCATGACATAGTATAATCTCAAGAACCCCCCATAAGGATGATCTCCCACAAGAGAAAGTCGGCCTGGGAAAGGGAACTTATTCAATATGGAGAGAAGTATGGTGTCCCTGAAGTAACCATGAGACAAGTGAAGAAGCCTAAGCCATTCTCTAGTTATATGGATTTGATGTGTGATCTATTAGAGAAGGAGCCTACCTGCTTTGAAGAAGCCACTCAGAAGAAAGAATGGGAAAATGCCATGACAGAAGAATACCAATCCATCATAAAGAATGATGTCTAGGAAATAGTTCACAGACCGAATATCAAGGATGTGGTATCTTCCAAATGGATTTTCAAAATCAAACATGTTATTGAGGAAGTATTGAGAAATATAAATCAAGGTTTGTTGCTCGTGAATTTTCTCAAAAGGAAGGCATTGATTATGAAGAGAAATTTTCTCTTGTGGCCAGATACACTTCAATCAAAACCATCATATCCCTTGCAGATAAGATGAAGTGGAAGTTACACTAGATGGACGTGAAAAATGCCTTCTTGAATTGTGTCATTGAAGAAGAAGTGTATATAGAACAACCTCAAGGATTTGAAGTTGAAGACAGGAATACTCATGTGTGCAAGTTGAAGAAAACTATGTATGGATTGAAGCAAGCTCCTAGAGCTTGGTATGGAAGGATTGATAGTTTTCTGACGAGCTTGGGCTTTACCAAGAGTAAAGTTTATTCTAACCTTTACTTCAAGGTTATGAATGATAAGCCTATTATATTGTTGTTGTATGTGCATGACTTATTATTAACTAGAGAAGAAAATTTCATCATTGAATGTAAGAAAAAACTTGATACAGAATTTGAGATGAAAGACCTTGGCCTAATGCACTATTTCCTAGGTCTTGAGGTCTAGAAGATCCCAGAGAGCATCTTCTTTAACCAAGGGAAGTATGCAGTTGAAATCCTGAAGAGATTTGATATGTTGGAGTGCAATTCCATGAATACACCCATGGAAACAAAGTTGAAGCTCCTCGTTGACACTTTGTCAGAATTGATTGATGCTACATTGTATAGACAGATCATTGGATCATTGATGTATATGATGAACACCAGGCTAGACATATGTTTTGTTGTGAACACCTTGAGTCAATTTCTGGTAGAGCCTAGACATGTTCACCTAGTTTTTGCAAAACATGTGATGAGGTACCTTAAGGGTACATTAGATTGTGGTATCAGTTATAATGGAGATCATGACTTCAGACTAAGTGGTTATACTGATTCAGATTGGACTGGAAGTGTCTCTGATAGGAAGAGCACTTCAATATGTTGTTTCAGTCTGGATTCAGCCATGATCTCATGGCAGATTAGGAAGCAACCAAGCATTTCTTTCAGCACGACAGAAGTAGAATACATTACTACATGTTCTACCAGTTGTGAAGCCATATGGCTTCGGAAGTTGTTGACATGTCTATTTGATCTAGAGATGGAAGAAACCATGATCATATGTGATAACCAAATCTGCATAAAGATGACAGAGAACCCTTTGTTCCATGACAAGTCAAAACACATAGAGATCTGATATCATTACATATGTGATATAGTGCAGAGAGGAGCCATAAATCTCCAATATATTAGCACAGATGAACATGTTGTTGATGTGTTGACCAAGCCTCTATCTCGTGTAAAGTTTGAGCACTTTCGAGATAAGCTTGGTGTAGTCCAAAAGGACCTCCCTCGAAAGGGGGAGTAGTGATGTGCCAACCTCGTGTTGTGATGATGTGCCAGCCTCATGTTGTGATGATGTGGCAGCCTTGTGTTGTGATGATGTGCCACCCTCATGTTGTGATGATGTGCTTCCAGCCTCGTGTTGTGATGATGTGTTTCTAGCCTCGTGTTGTGATGATGTGTTTCCAACCTCGTGCTGTGATGATGTGTTTCCAACCTCGTGTTGTGATGATGTGTTTCCAACCTCGTGTTGCGATGCCAACTTCGTGTTGATGATGTTGTGTTGTCAGTCTCGTACTATGATGTCAGCTTCATGTTGATGATGTTGTGTTTCCAGTCTCATACTGTGATGCCAGCTTCGTGTTGATGATATTCTGTAGACAACTTCTTATTGTGATGCTAGCTTCATGATGAAGACTCTTAGCCTAGTATTGATGTTGATGATGCTCCAGCCTTTGTGTTGTGTTGTTGATGATATTGATAATGAGAAAAAATTTCGATGATTTATAGATATGTCAGTCAGTGTTCCAAATGTTGTTGATGATGTTGACTTCTCTCTCTCGCATGATGTTGTTGTAGAATACCCTTCTTGTTAAGGGGGAGTGTTGAAATATTGTAACAGCAAAGAGTATTCTAATTATTGTTGATGTATTATTCATTAGATCGATCCCCTTTTGTGAATTGATCATGTCGGGAATTGTAAATGACCAAATACCCTTTTGTGGATTGGTCGAACCCTAATTGTAATATGGAAAATGAGAATTCGCCCCCCAGAATAAATTAAAATGGTTATAACCACCCAGGAAGAGAAGTTGGCCCTGTCAATGAAAAGACACTTCCTTTTAGCACATGTCAGATTGTATAATTAAAGGAGGCCATCGCCCCATTTGTTCATTCACTCATTCGATCATGTAGAGTGCAATGTTGGAGTTGCAGTTGAAGAATAAGGAAGAGAGAGGCACATTACTTGGGAGAGGAATTTATGTAGTGTTTGGTTTATTCTCTTGACATTGTATTGGCTATCTATATTAAGGAAGTTTTTGTTGGGTTTTCTCCCCCATGAGGGTTTCCTAGGATAAATGATGTTTCTCTTATGATTGTGTTTCTCTGAGTGATCCTATCTATGCTATGGTTATCTAGTAAATTGAAAACAAACCTAATAATAACTTAAACTCTAACACATATGACACTCCATATGGCACTCGAAGCGTAAAGGAGTTGGCGGTTACCACATTGGCAGCTTGTGGTGGACGAATCGACGATATGGGTTTTGTGCGCCCTTGTGGCGTCCAGATACAGATTTCATTACACATCATATTGGATGGTTATGTTGATAGTTGAGTGGCTCACAAATTTTCTAGAAGTTGAAGCTATTAGAAGCTCATTTAATGGATTTGTCATTTTTAGAGGAGGTCAACCCTTCCAGTGGTCGACCTCTCGAGCTGTAATTTACTTATAAATACCACTAGCAGTGGAAAAACACCACACATAATTTTGAAGAAGAATTATGTTGTGTAATTCATGCATTTCTTTGCAAACTTGTGTTCCAGACTTTGTTTTTAACTAATGACATAATTGCGTTGAGTTAAGCCTGTGTTTTGTTGTTGGAGAGTAGTCACGACCTATTGGGGGGCCCACCAATGGTCTGAGTGACTGTATAGATATATCGTGCATTTATCTTATTTTCTTATTTATAATTTATACTCGTTTCTTTACTGCATGTATTTCTCAATTTTAATTGTTGTGTATGTGTCAATTACAATTTGTAAATCTAATTTGTTTTTCCTTAATTGCAGATTGCTTGTAGGAGCTGGTCAATTCTAGTATTGTGTCTTTTTCCTTCTTAGCCATGAATCATCCTACAGGATACTAATTTAGATATTTTCATCTAAGTCTTGATTAATTACTTTAGTTCTGATAACTTCGACAAAGTAGTAGTTTAGATTGGTTCTTTTGACAGAGTTTATTTGTAGCTTTGCTTCAGTTTTGATAGTTTGACAAAGTACTAATTTAAATAGATTTACTTGTAGTTTTGATAGATTAAATTGCTTAGTTTTAGTTTTGATAGAGTATTAATTTATATAGGCTTACTTGCAATTCCACATATTATCTGTAGGACTGTTTCACTTGTCAATTTTGCTTCAACATGTTAGGATAGAAATGAATTTTGAGTTCTGATTTTTAATAGCATTTTGATTGATTTTGGATATGATTCTTAATGATATATTAGTTCACTTAGGTTATGATTTTAAATGAAGTCCCAGCTATGAATTTGAATTATGATTTCTCGTTAGAACTAGCCACGAGTTTATAGGTTTCCACAGAGTATTTTCATTGTTATGACTTTGAATTAGGATTTTTAATTAGTGCTAGTTATGAGTTTGTAGATTTGCTTGAATGAGTTTTGAGTTTGTAGATTTCTATATGAAGTATTTTCAATGATTATTTTAGTTTCAAAATTGAATTAGAATTTCTAATTAGTGTTAGTTATGGGTTTGTGGATTTTCTTGAATTAATGCTTATTCTTTGTAGGATATAAATAGTTGTGAGTTTCTTTAAGAAAAGAGTTCACTTGTCAAAGATAGTTTTGATGGAGTAATTTATTTCTTGTTTGTTCATTGAGAGATAGATAGATTAGTTTCTCACTTGCTTATTTACTTGTTCACTCAGAGATAGATAATCCATAAATAGCTTACTTGTTGTTTGCTTATTTAAAAAGAGATTGAATAGATAGTTTTGAAATAGATTTCTTGTTATTTGGTTATTTAGAGATAGTCCATAGTCCTAGATTGTTTAAGGTTACTTAGGTCATATAGAGTTCATAATTCTAGAATTTCTTAAAGCTCTTCATTATTTGAGTTTTTTGGCATTAGATTAGGAGAGGCTAGGCTAGATTAGATCTCTAGACCTGCATATACAGTGTTGGAACCTCGAATCTTATGAGCCCTAGGTTGACAATTTAATGTCGAAATAGATAGCATATATTTTACTCCGACAGCTATAATGATGGTTTGAAAGGTTATAAGATTTGGAACCCACGAACTAAGAAGGTAGTGTATAGTTAGTATGTGGTATTTAGAGAAATCAAATATGTTTTCAAAAAGGAAGAACCAACGAAAATTGAGTTTGAATTGAAAGATAATGAATCTGACTCTACAAAAGTACAAGAATCAAAAGAATAAGAGCCTCATACTCTAGTATTGAGGAGATCATTTTAGGAAAGAAGGAAATGAAAAAGGTATACTCCACCTGATTTTTTTCCAAATTTTTCTTTGTTTATTATTGATGATGATACTAGGACTGTTAGGGAGGTAGTGGATTCAGAGGATGGAAAAATATGGAAAAATTCCATGGTTGAAGAAATGACATCATTTGACAAGAATGAGGCTTGGGATCTAATGGAATTGTTGACTGGAAGAAATCCCATTGGTAGGAAATGGGAGTTTAAGAAGAAGTTGAATGTGTTGGAGATATTACACACTCACCTAGGTAATTATTTTCCTAAAGATGACATTTCAATGTTGAGAACACTTCCTTAGATGCTAATATTGTCTCTATAGAATATTCCCCTACAAAATAGGGTGATTATCTTCAGTTCATATTCAATTACACTCGGTTAGACTAGTGGAAGTCACTCATGCATGGAAACCTCAGTTTTATCACCAACAATTGCATGTGTTTCTCTTACTTCCACACGTGTGACTTAGTTAACTCATGATTGCATGGATCAATTAACTAGGACCAGGTGGAAAATTATTTTGGTTTTTGTCAATGAGTGTCTAGATCTCTCTAGATCACTACTATGGTGCATTATTTACTCATGTAATCTATATCTATTGTAAATTATTCACTCTTTGAGTGTGGAATATGATTAATAGAAATTCTTTCATTCTTTCCTCCATTTTTTTTCTTCTCTTCACACCATTCGCAAGTCGTGTACATTTGATTGTTAGATAGATATTTTGTGTAGGTATATCATAAAATCTACATGGTATCAGATCCCACAAGATGCTAGCAAGGATCGTCACCAACATTATTTTGTAGATATCGAAGACAAAACAAAGCAACATGAACGATGGAATCTATGTTTTACTCGTCGACAATACTTCTCACTCATAAATATTTGGAGTGGAAGCCAAAGATTTTAATTTTTCTCAGAAGTAGAGGTTGATACCAAATAAACATGTCAATGTAAGTAGATCCTAATTCCACCGATGAGAAAAATGACTTTCTCAATAGACAATATATGACCATAGGATGTATCTGCTTGTCTATTTCTCCTTAAATTTATCATCAAGTAGATGATGAAGACTCAACTCCAAATGAATTAGGGACCATATTGGAGGTTCTATTTGGGAATAAGGAAGTTTTAATGAAAAATGTTGACAATATAGAGCTAGTATAAAAACTACTAGAAGATCAATCCTCTCAGTTTGAAGAACCTTCTACACTTGTATTTGCACAATTTTTTGTTCGATTCATTGAAGATGATGTCTACTGCATTTCAAATCTATTTTTTGAATCTCATATGGAATATATTATCCATGCATATCAGGATCCACACATAGACTCTTTTTCATGCTCCATTCATGTATCCAAAGAGCCACATGCAAAGACTCTCATGCATGCATCTCATGATCCAAAAAGGGGGACACATACATCAGATTCAATTATGAAATTTTCCAATAAGAATTTGTAGAAACAAATTGGATATTTGAATTTCTCTCGAAAAAATACCTAATTTCAAAAAACAAATCTTTCAAAATAGATTATGGGAAGTGAAGTTATGAGCCTTTTAAAATCAACAAAATTTCAACGTTTTTTTCCGAAAAAGGTCGCACGATTTTCAAAGTTTCATCCAAACTTCATTTGGATCTTATTCATTACAAAAAGATAAAGTGGATATGTGTGGAAATATCAATGGTGCATATACTTCATTAGATCCATGCATACATCTACATATTCAACAAATCTTCAACAAGCACAAACTTGCACAGTTGCGAGGTATTTGTGGAGTGAAGGACACAATTGTTTAGCAACTGCTTCTTCTCATTTTTTTGTTTTTTCTTATGCATTGTACCTTGAGGGGGGGGGTTCCCAAGAGGTTTTCCCTATTTCCTCTCTTTTCCAATGTTTCATTCCTAGATGCATTATACAATGGGTACCTTACATGGCCTTAGTTTTTGGGACCCATTCATCATTTACACCCTAGTAGTGTTTAGAGGGGGTGTTGGAGATATTACACACTCACCTAGGTAATTATTTTCCTAAAGTTGATATTCCAATGTTGAGAATGCTTCCTTAGATGAGAATATTCTCTCTATAGAATATTCCCCTACAAAATAGGGTGCTTCTCTTCAGTTCAGAGTTAGTTACACTTAGTTAGACTAGAGGAAGTCACTCATGCATGGAAACCTCAGTTTTATCACCAACAATTGCATGTTTTTATCTCACTTCCACACATCTGACTTAGCTAACTGATGATTTATTGGATCAGTTAACTAGGACTAGGTGGAAGATTACTTCAGTTTCTGTTAGTGAGTGTCTATATCTCTCTAGATCACTACTATGGTGAATTAGTTACTTGTGTAGCCTATATCTATTGTAAATTATTCACTCTTTGAGTGTGGAATATGGTTAATAGAAATTCTTTCATTCTTTCCTCCATTTTTTTTCTTCTCTTCACATCATTTGCAATCTTTGTATGTTTAATAGCTAGAAATTTTGTATAGGTATCTGACAAACTCTACATAATGCATAAGGAAAAGTGGAGGATTACAAAGCTTGGTTAGTAGCAAAGGGTTATTCCCATGTAGAGGGAATTGTCTTTGGTGAAATCTTTTCTTATGTTCCCAAGTTAACTTCTATTAGATTTATTTTATCTATTGTTGTTGATTTTTATTTTGAAGTAGAAAAGATGGATGTGAAGATATCATTCCTAGATGGGAATATAGAAGAAGAAATCTACATGAAGAAACTAGAAGGATTTGCAGTGAAGGGAAATAAATAATCGATATGCAAGATGAAAAAATAATTGCATGGGTTAAATAAATCACCAAGGACGTGGTATAAAAAATTGATACTTATAAATTAGGACTTGGATTCACAAGAAGCAAAGTCAATCACTGTGTGTATTTCAAATTAGTAAGTGACCATATTATTTATTTGGTCTTGTATGTTGATGATATGTTGTTGATTGTTAGGGACCTAATCTTTTTAACCCCTCACATAGATAGAATAATATGTTTTCTATGTTATAAAGAATGACATTAGTAAAAAATGCCTATATAATAATGTGAACAAGTTTAATGTAATAAGGATTAATAGAAGCTTCTGCTTCTAGAAATATCTTCCTCTAGAATGTTCTTTAGAAGATAGAATTAGTATAAATAGAAGTAGAAGGCTTGAGAAAGTCTTGTATTGAGGATTATTGTAATAGAGTGATACTCTACTGGAGGTTACCCCCTTGAAGAGGCAATTGAACTTGGATTTGTATCAATAAAGGTGACATTGTTGGTGTTATTGTTCTTTATATTTTTTTGTTTCGATGGTATCTATTATAATATTTATGTTTCTACTTTACATAATACATTTGGTACCTTACAAGTGGTATCAGAGAACTTTCCTCTATAGAAATTGTAGGAAAATATTTTCCAAGGTAGAGACGTGTACTGTCATCATCTTTAAAGAAAAAAGAACTGTCGTTCGGTGGGTAAAACTGTGGTTGGGGAAGATGATCCGGATTATTTTCGGCACGCAATGAGAGCGGAGATATAATAAAGAAATGTACAGAGATATCTCAGATATACAATAATATAACATAAATGTATCATAGATGAAACCATAAAAATAGAGATACAGTAATACACAATTTCTATTAATGAGCGAAAATGTACAACGACTGTAAAATTACAGAGTGAACGACTCGCTAGAATGGTGGCATCTTATCTCTGAGAAGAGATGTGATGGCTACTCGCATTCGCAAGAAGATGATTTTACAATAAGGATCCAAAGGTATTTTTATCATAAATAAAATCCAAAACCCTAACCCTGGAAGATGAAAAGCCAACAGTTTTGTGGACCCCGTTTTGGGTAGTTTGGTGTATCAATTTCTCGGGGGCGTAACTTTGGAATATGATCTCCATTTGGGGAACACGATAGGTCGTTGGAAAGGTGTCATCGAGGAGATTCATTTTGGGGGCTCAATTAGAGACTTTCACCATCATTAAGAATCTAGATCCCGAAAAACCTTCATTTAGGTCCTCAAAATGGCCTCAGAAGTTAAAAACTGCTAAAAATAGTAAACTACCAAAATTGCCAAAAAATTGTTTTGAGCCAATTGGAAAAAGTGGGTGGCCACCGATCTCCACCTATATCAATACTCCCTCCTTAGGAAGCATTGTTATACATTACGTTGAGTGCGCTGGGGAGAGGGAAAATCGTTTGTTGAATCTGAATCTTGGTGAGTTGCTTGCCTTGCTCGAGAAGTTGTGTTTCTTAGCTTGTTGAAGGTTGTCATGAACCTATGGCTAGAAGGGTTGGAAATTTTTAACCAACTTGGTTACATGATATGACTATGTGCAAAAAGAATCATTTCCCTTTGTTGAAATCTTGTCGATCTGCTTCTGTTGGATAGAAGGTGTTTATACCGAGGTTGAAATGGTTGCAGTGTCATTTTGTGCACCCTTTGAACATATTGTGAAGAAGCTGAATTTTGTAGTATGAGATACTACCTTGCGACACTGTTTAGGTGGGACAATAGTTGGAACTACCTCTGGTATTATGCAGAGATGACCCCCCAAAGTAACAATGACACTATGAGGTCAAGACTCATAAACATCATAGTGCTTCCACATATATGGTTGGCCCAAGAGAACATCACATACATCCAGTGGGGAAACATCACATAATACCTCATCCTTGAAGGGTTGGATCTCGTATGAAAATAAACACTACTGGATGACATGAATATCTCATCCCTGGCGAAGCCACTCGAAGTTGTATGGTTGTGGTTGTCGCGTTATCGACAATCCCAACTGTTTGACGACCTATGATGAGATGAGGTTCTTCTAGCTTCCGCTATCAACAATCAAATGCAGTGTTGTCCCCTTCACCCACATATGTGAATGAAAAAGGTGCTCCCCCTCTTCAATATATGTTGATTCTTCTGGTTGAATTGTTGTGGTTGCGACAATAGCAATGGGGTCTGCATCGATGATCTTTCTTCTATCAGTATTTTCTTAATCAGATTTTGAATCAAGGTTTGGCTCCTTTTCTTTGATCTCGACCACCAATAATTGTTTTGAGCAACATTCATCATTGTTGTGGAAGGGGATTTTGTGGACCCGAAATCCCACTTGTTCTAGTTCTTAAAGTTTTTCTCGATTTTAACAACATATCGATAAGCAACATCGAGTGATGATATGTCTAGAAAATCCATTTCATTTTAGATGTATTTATGTAGAGCCCCATGGTATTTCAGAACCAAATGTCGCTCGGATTATTTGATACCCAACTTGGTGGGAAAGATATGGAAGGTACTGGTGAACTCTGGAACTGGTTGGCCCCTTTCTTGTCGTAGTGTGGTCCATCTCATGTATAGGTCCTCATAATTTCCAACAGGGTAATACTATTCCTTTACCACATCCACAAAAACATCTCAAGTGGGCTCGACCCCATATATTCCAAAATCCTCTATGGAAATTTTCTCCCAGTAAGTTTCCCACCAATTTTTGACATGGGGGGGAGCCTTAAGGAGTGCAAAGGTGATATTTTCCCTGTTGGAGAAATTATGAACACAGAAATAACCTTCTAACATATTTAACCATTTTTCTATGGCATCGACATCTATTTGTCCTTAAAATATGGGAATATCAAAATTAACTTGTACCTTGAAAGGAGAGGTGCCTCCAAAGTGGCCTCTTGATGTAGACGCCCCAATTTTTATTGGCAGGCATTGAAGGATGTGGGAAAAATTCCCCATCATTTCATCCCTCTGTCGCGTGAGAGTTTGCTCGAGCAACATATTAATAGAATCGTCTGCTCTATCGATTTTATTTTCTTCCGCCATGGAGGGTTTCTTGGGCATGCAAGAGTGATTTTATTCAAGAGAGACAAGATCAATACCCAACTTGCTATACTCATACCTTGCCAGGGACATGCACTGAAAAAACGATCAAGAGCAGCCTACTCTGAAACCGTTGATCCAGATTATTTTCGGCACGAAATGAGAGAGAAGATATAATAAATAAATATACAAATATATATCGGATATCCAATAATATAACAGAAATGTATCAAATATTCCACCATAAACACAGAGATACAGTAATACACAATTTCTATTAATAAGCGAAAATGTACAAAGACTGTAAAATTACAGAGTGAAAGACTCGCTAGAATGGTGGTAGCTTATCTCTGAGAAGAGATGTGATAGCTACTCGCATTCACAAGAAGATGATTTTACAATGAGGCTTCAAATTCCTTTTTATCATAAATAAAATCCAAAACCCTAACCCCGGAAGATGAAAAGCCAACAGTTTTGTGGACCCCGTTTTGGGTAGTTTGGTGTATCAACTTCCCAGGGGCGTAACTTTGTCATACGATCTTTGTTTGGGGTGAAAGATAGCTCGTTGGAAAGGTATCATCGAGGAGATTCATTTTGGGGTGTCAATAAAATCCTTTAGTTATCATTCAGAAGATTAATCCTAAAAAAACTTCATTTAGGCCCTCAAAAATGGCCCTAGAAGTTAAAATTTGCTAAAAATAGTAAATTATCAAAATTACCAGAAAATTGTTTTGAGCCAGTTGGAAAAGGTGGGTGGCCACCAATATCCACCTAGATCATAAGACTATATGCAGGAAATACAAACAGTTTCATGGGTTACTCGAAAAAAACATTTCACCTTGTTAGAAACCTTTATAACCCATATTGGTATCCGTTCAAGTAGTACTGCATCATACAACACCTATACATGACCATCACTCCCATGTACCGATGCATATATTGAGAGTACCCAAGGTCTCCTAAAAATATCTTTAGATCAACTTATCAGTCACCCAACTACTATAGTGGCATTGAGAACAACACTCGGAAAGACTACTCTCTAGTTCTTTTGTAATTGGTAGTATGACTAAGGGAACAATTGAGCCTCCTTAATATATCAGAGAGATAAAAAAAAGAAAAAACTTTTTTATAGGAACCCTTAAAACCATAACCCTTGGGAAAAAAACAAAACAAAACATAAATAGAATGGAATTTTTTGTCACACAACCCTACCTTTTGCATCCAAGTTGCGAAATTCCTACACAATTTTCCCCATTAACAATTTGGGATTATGTCATTGCATTATTCTTTAGGCCTGAGTATAAATCCACAAGAGTAAAAAATATATATATAGTGCTCCCACTGGCACACTTATTCATGACCTATCCCATTGGATTCCTCTCTTCGCCCTGATTTCCATGGTACCTATCATTTCTAATCCCTTTTTTTCCATGGATCCACCCACCCTTCCTAACACCCTTATATTCCACCTATCCCATTGCATTACTCTTTTCACCCTGTGTTACCCATGATTTTGGTTATCATGGTGATGTATTAATGATGGTGTACTCAGTCTCTTCATAAGAACTTTCTCCTGAGAAAAAATTATTTTCATCTCTTCCAAAAAACTCATTTTTGAAGACTGTTCGCAGGCCACTAGTATATTTGCCTGCGAGAATGAATGATTCTCGCAGGCTGCCTTAAGCCAGGGTGTGAGAAGTTCACACTGTGTTGAACTACTAGGGTGCGAACTCTTTCTAAAGTAAGGAAAAAGATGAATTCTCGATGCTTCTAGAAGGGAATCTTCTAGAAGGATGAGATGGCATTCGAGCGGTTATCCTAGTACTGGATTCCCTGGTATTTTGGGATCATTCTTATCCAAGTAACTAATTCATTCTCTCCTATATATTGAGGGAATTCTCATGGAAAAGGTTAAGCAAACAAGGTTAAGAAAGATTCATTGGAGAATTAGTGAAATAATTGTGTGACTTGACTCGCATCTTGTAGTACTACAGTTAAGTAATATCTATGCTATTCGAAGTCCTAGTTTATTACGGGTGTATTTGCGAATTCGCCTCTTGGAACGTTATTTTGATCACATTGAATATGAACATATTCCTAGATGTCTAAAAACATTAACAGATGCATTGGCTAATTATGTATTAGACAGACATTTGAATCATTTATAAGTCATACACAACAAAATTCACACAATGTAAAGTAAACCGGTAGAAGTCGTTTGTATATATAATGATCAAAAGAGTTTTTTACAAAAGTTTGTCCAAAGACCAAAATGTCAAAAATTGAAGCTTATAGCTTCTACAAAGTGACGTCATGGATGACGTTCACGGTAACACACGGCTGCCCTAGCAACCCTACGGAGCAGTCGACTCATATATGTTGATACCCCTACAGTATGATGTTGATCGCGTCGTGGAACCTCTTGAAGAGTCATGTCTGGAATGTCTGCAGTCAGGTCCTCTAAATTTTGTTCCACCACCTGATAATCCTCAACATACTGTGGTGTTGCCGCTACCTCTCCTTGTTGCTGGATGGGAGAAGTGTCGAGAGGTCTATAAGGTCCAACATCTATGTTATCAACAAATGATTTTGTATTAGTGTTTGGACAAACATATAAAACAAAAACATTTGAATATGATAAAAAATTCAAAAAAAATTTAAAAGAGAAAATGTGTGTACTTCTTACCAAGGTCCCCCCACTGAGCATCCTCTGGTAATACCAAATCTGGATCTCCTCGGAAATCCAGCCCAGCATAAGCGTAGTCATCAACCATCAACATCTGTGGTTGAAGCCAGTCAAAGAAAGTATCATCATATTTGATGATCGGTCCTACTACGTGTCGGGCCATGAGCCGACACCATCTCAGCATCCGCGGATCCCTGGGAGCCGGTAAATTCCACTCCACCTGTAGCCTCAGTAATTGGACCCCCTCAAGGAATAAGGATACCAGCAAATATCCGTACCCGAATTGCTTCAGGTTGCCGCGTCTGCACTTGGTCAATTGCTTTTTTATACTGCGCAGGACAACATCTGCCCAGTTGAACACTCGAGGCTCAGTACACTCAATAGCATACTGGAAGTATCTCTATAATGCCATGTGAGGAGAAAAACTCCTAGCCATCCAAGCTATATTAAAAAGGATAGTATGGAGGGTCAAGTCTCGTACCCCCCAGATAGCCACTTTTCCTTTCTTTCTCTCAGCCTCGGGAACACAATGTATACGACAATACTCACTCATTTGTAGCCCACCACCTCTACTACCGGTCAGACTCACATAGTACCCTCGTCGGGACAATCCGGTCAAAAAGTAAATGTCCTCAATGTCTAAGGACAGTGTGTGGACCCCCACACGAAACACCTGCTGATCCGGGTCCCACATATGCACCAGGTACTCTAATAGTCTGACTTGGGCCCTGATGCCCGGGATGCGAAAGTACTTCAAGAGCTCACAGTCTCTCAAAGCAGCTATGGTAGGTGGATGATTTTCGGCCATTGCATTATCCTCTTCATGTTCCCTTTCGCGCCACTCAAGCACCATGTTTATGGCCAATTATCTGCATAAGGAACACAATAAGAGGATTAATAACTTTTTTCATGCTTTGGATATTTTTTATTGGATAAAAATTTAAAAACTTTTTGGTCTTTGCGGTTCTCGCATATGCCCTATGTGCACAGTGCGAGAACCTCATAGGTGGCCTTAGGCTAACCTACGAGAATGCATCATTCTCGTAGGCCCCATATAGCCTGCCTGCGAAAATGGCAGCGCACATATAGGGTTTAGAAAATCAACTTAAAAATGAGAATTTAACCAATGAAATTACAAATTTAAACCATGAAAATGTCAAGGACGAAGAGCTTACCTTAATGTCGCAGACGGCTCGCTGAATGGTCTCTCGTAGCTCCCGCAAATTGATGCCAAAATTGGAGGGTAAAAGAGGGGTTTTTTGAGCTCAATAGTGAAAATGTAAAAATGGTGCGGTAAAAAGAGTATTTACTCCTTTTATTTACTTTTACTATATCATTTTGGTTTTTTATGATTATTTATCGATTAAACCCTAATCACTAATGTCATGTTGAGTGTAATTCTTGCAGGTATGATGACTTTGATAATTAAATACAGGGCTACGGACATGTTTTTCTTTGTTGTCGCGTGTTTTTGATTGTTTTTTATGGCTTTTTATAAAAACCTCGAGCGTGGCCTTTGTCCGTTCTTGTGCTCGTAAATATATGAGAATGCAATCGAGCATACTTTTATCACTTTTTCGGTCTCAACAAGGTTATACGAAAAAGGAACCCCCCTGGAGTCCTCTTTAAGCTCTTTTCAGACTCTCTAAACATGAAAAGAACGCCGAGCGACCTTGCTATTTTCACGCTCGCTAAAGTATTTGAAGTACGCATCTGGTGAGCAATAATTTATTTCTTTTTCGGTTTCATTCAAACTATTTTATGAAAAAGGAACTGAGAGAGTTCTCTTTTAAGTGTTTTTCCAAACTCTATAATCTTGAAAAACCTTCGAGTTTTCTATCTCTAGACTCGTTAAACAAACATTGACAGACCCGTGATGGGACCGAACCACTCCTT
>SNQJ01S0028892.1:401877-419501 GCA_010110895.2 Picea sitchensis
CGTCGCAAGCTATTGATATATGTTTTTCTTTTCCACGCTTTTGCGTCGCTATTGCGATGATTTTTCGTTGCTACTTGCCACTCTTTAACCGTCACAAGTATGGCATTTGCGTCGCAAGCTATTGATAGATTTTTTTCTTTTCCACGCTTGTGCGTCTCTATTGTGATGATCTTTCATTGCTACTTACCATGCTTTAACCATCACAAGTATGGCATCTGTGTCACAATCCAATGATGCGGTTTTTACTCTGACACACTATTCGTTGCTATTGCCACATTTTTCTGTCGATATTGCGATGATATTTCCGTCGAAAAAAAGTATGCCACTTTTTAAGATGGTGACATGTGGCGGTCTGATTTCCTCACTGTTTCCATGAAAAATGAACACGTGGATATAGTGATGAAAAAATTACCACAAAAAATCTGTTTTCCTTCGTGGAAAGTGAGACAGATATGTGTGGCAATAGCAACAAAAACCGTGGCAAATTTGGTCATATGTAGTAGTGTAGAAAAAAAAACTTCCAAAGATCATCTCTCCAAGAAGTCGCATGAGCTAGTCATCTATAGAAAAAAGACAAAAGATAGAATAGACAAGTAGTAGTAATCCTCCACAAGTTTCAATGATCTCAAATGAGGGAGCACTTCCTTAGTTTATATTAGGAAACCAAGCACTTCACCTCATTTATCTAATATCCTTCTAAAATACCCTAAAACATAATAATATCCATGATACAAGGTGGATAGGTCTTGGTAGATCCCCAAAAATTCCTCTAAGACAATGATACAATGTTAAAACATGAAAATGTCCCTAAAAAATGTCACGCGTGTGAGTGTATAAGCCTCATGAAGGGTAAAATCATCTCCAAATGGGGTAAAAAAGCTCCAAATGTTGCAAGGAATTATCAAAAGTCATGCCTCCTCATCAAGAAAGTCACATCCAAAGGTTTCAACGCATCATCCATAATGTTAGGTCAGCTCAAGAAAATGTTACATCATCCTCAAGTATGATGTCCCATCACATGTGCAATGCCCATGCTCCCAATCATGATGTCATCCATGAAAATGGCTCCATGTCCTATCCAAAGAGGTGTATTGTCATCATCAAAGGAAATGTCACCAAGCTCAACCTCAATGTCCTCAAAGTGGTGCAACATCCATGGTGGGGGATCCCTACTATCTAAGTGATACGTCAATCTCATGGTGTAATGTCATAGCTCCCAGGTGAAACATCCATGGTACAGAAGCTGCCAAAGGGTGTCAATAGGCATGCCAAATCATCACAAGGTCCATTGCTCATCATTAAGGATCCAAATTCCTCCATGAAGTGTAGGGGAAGCATCACTAACGTCCTCCAAAGGACCATGTCAAATGGTGCATCATCATCAAGCATGGGCTCAATGAATCAAGTGAGACCAACCATCGTGGATACAAGAGTCATTAGAATCATAAAAAGTGAGTTACATATTAATTCAAAAGCCACATAAGTAATTCACATTAGGTACCTTCTTCAAACTTCACACTAGCTTATGATTTATCCATTTTTCCAAGTTTAATTTTGGGAGGACCATCATAGAAGTCTATTACATTTCCCAATATCCAAGTAGATGTGTATTTCTGGAGAAAACAATTAAAGTGTAAGTGTGAGTGAATGGTATGACTGGACGTTTACTTCATGTTCATGGTGTCATTGATATGCAAGTTCATGTGTGATGTCCATCTCTATGATCTCCTTGTAGAGGGAGCACTTAATGCATTGAGTTACCCTTTCCTCAACACTATTTCTTTCCACCCTTATCTTGCCTTTTTATATTCATTGTTTTTCTTTGCAAGGCCCTTTTTAGGTTTATGAATTTATTACATTGGGGTAATTCAATTAATTCCTTTATTTAGATATGCATTAAGTGCATTAGGACTTGGGGTGATAGCCTCATAGTGAGAGGATAGAACTCAACCTAACTTGGATTTTGATTAATTATTTATATCCCTTTATTATTATTTTTCTTTTTGAATTTATAACATGTTCTTTCCATTCTTTCTTACAGTTGCATCAACCTCGAGCATACAAATCCCCTTCTTCTCATAGGAGAATGAAGTATGGACCTTTTTGGGATACATGTAACAACCATTCCAAAATATAGGACAATGAAAGTAAAATAGATGGAGAGTGTTAAGTAGGGAAAGGTACAAGTACAATGTAAGTTTTAAACCTTCTACAATAATGCAATGCACACATAGATTCTTAACACAGAAAAGAAAAAAAATGAAATCACGCATATACACATATATTTACCCTACAAACCCAACTAGGAAAACTAACAACCTATTTTAGAGCCGCACCTCTAATTCTATTCATCATATGACTTCATTATTTACCATACAATGTACAAGATGTTGTGGAATCCAAAAAACCCCTAATCCGTTGACCCAGATTAGATTACAACCTTAATTTATTAACCGGAATTAGAAAACCATGGGTTGAAATACCATGCACCACTAAACCTCCAAAGGAGAAAAACACCTCTGCTAAAGGTGAAAGACCACCCAAAATTTGGGTGAATAAACCCCCCAAAAACTTTTGGCAGATTTGCCCCCGAAACCCCTAATAGGGGGACCCACATTTGTGCAAAGAATATAACACATACCTAACATTCTCCTACTTGTTGTTTTGTTTGCATATAGGGATCACATTCTTTCATGATAAAAAATCCACAGAAGAAATTCCCATTGATTCTATACACCAAGAGAACTTTTCAATGCTCACAAACTTTGTTAATAAATATTCAACATTCTCCAAAGTGTCCACCTTCACCAGCATCACCTTATTCTCTTCAACCATGTCTTTGAAAAAATGATACCGAACATCGGTATGCTTTCTCTTAGAATGGTAAGTTGGGTTCTTCGTCGAGAATATTGCACTCTAACTGTCACAATATATCCTTACAACTTGCTATATCAACCCAATACTTGAACACGGTCTTTGTAACCATATTGCTTCCTTTATTTCATCAGTGGATGCCATGTATTCAAATTTTGTAGTTGAGAGTGCCACTACAGACTATCTTTTTCTCATCCAACTGATTGCTCCTCCAAATAGGTTAAACACATACCCACTTGTAGATATTCTGTGATCCAGATCTCCATCCTAGTCTACATCAACACAACCATGTATGTCCAACATTTTATCCAATTATGGTTTTCCTTGGTAACAAAATCCATAAGTAGTAGTGCCACACAAATACCTGAAAAATATCTTTACTACTACCCAATGCCCCTTCCTTGGTTTTGACATATACTTGCTCAAAACTCCCATTGCATGTGCAATGCCCAGTCTATTATAGACCATTGCATACATCAATATGCCAACCATACTAGCATACAAAACATGGGACATGTACTCTTCCACTTCTTGTGTCTTCAAACATTGATATGTAGATAGATTTACACATACAGGAATAGGGAACTTGACAAGTTTACATTCATGCATATTAAACCTATGAAATATTGACTCAACATATTTTATCTAGTTCAACTAGATTTTCATGTTTGCTCGATTTCTTTCAATCTCCATGCCCAAAATAAAATTTGTGGCACCAAGATATTTCATGTCAAATTTAGAGGAAAAATGAGTTTTCACGTCCTGGATAATTTTCTTGTTGTTTCCTATCAGTGCAAGGTACCAGATATATTATATAAAGAAAAAACACAAATATTATAATAGATACCAACGGAACAACAAAATATAGAGAACAATAACACTAGAAATTATACCTTTATTGATAGAAATCAAAGTTCACGTGCCTCTTTGAGGGGGAAACCTCCAGTGAAGAAGTTTTTTGTTGCACGAAATTGAAGTAGTCAATGCTCCTCGGTGTATCATGAAAAGGGACTAACCGCCTCTCGTGGATCCTTGAAGTTTGGTGGTGATTATTTTACCAATCACCCATGAGTTTTGGTCTAACGACAGCCGTACTACCACATAAATAGTATCAGAGCTAGAGGTCACAAGTTAGATACACACCCGTCTCGCGCTGAGGGGGATATTGTTGCACGAAATCGAAGTAGTCAATGCTCCCTGGTGTATCGGGAAAAGGGACTAACTGCCTCTCGTGGATCCTTGAAGTCTGGCAGTGATGAGCTTACCAATCACCTACGGGTTTTGGTCTAACGACATCCATACTACCACAAAAAATATTGTTGGCATGTTTACAGGAAGAATATTCTTGTCATTGAATGCAAGAAAAACAACGAACCAAACCTCAAGAGTGCAGAAGACAAGAAAGCTCAGAAGATATAGCGGGTTCCATAAGTGCAGATGAAATCCAAGAGACAGACTTGCAGGAAGAGCAAAGGTCGAGACCTTTGAACACTTAGAAATCCTTCTAAGTCAGAGAGATCAGAAAGCTCAGGAAGAAGAATGAAAGTGGCCATTGGATCACTGATCTCGAATACCCGATGACCGTAAGATCAACGTACAGTGACTAGAGGAAAATCTCAAAGGAGAAATCTGGTCGATCCATTGGATCGAAGCGTCATAGATCAACATTAGATTGGATCAATAAATGCATGAAGGTTAAGCCTTTTGGATGAGCGTAGGAGAGAAAAATCATCAAAGTCAGAATTCAGTAAGTAGAGGCAGGTCGGTGTCAAGGCCCGATGGGTGGCACATGATCCCTCAACTCTGAAGAAAAATCACTTGAGGATTTTTAGGTTTGAGGGGTGAAAAACCCAAATTAGGAGGTCGAGATGGGAGTAGCGACAGATCAAATGGGTTTTGAAGTGGAAGTCTGAGGATAAACCCGAGAAGAGCCCCATCGCGAGAAGATCAGGTTGTCAATTTCAAGATTACGATCAATGAACATGCTTCACTTGGGATCTACAGAACCACGAGGAAGTGCGACTCTGGAAAGATTGAGATTTGAAATTCCAGAAATGTGAATTCCCGTCCGGTCGTTGGATCATTCTAAGTGGAAGAGGCGGATAAGATAGAAGAGATGCATTGTAGACATATGTCGAACCCATGGATCTAGGGTCATGATAAACGAACAAAAATTCCGCCAGGATATAAATATGTGTGAGGAGGTTCGGCTCGAGGAGTTTGAAAATTTAAAAACTTCGAAGCAATGCAGAAATGAATTGTTGAAAAGTCAACGAAAATATGTGTCTAATTTATTTTCCCTTAAATAAATTGGACCAATAAATGTCAGCTCTAATATCTCGTTCTGCTTGAGTGATTTGGATTTGTAATAGAATCATAAAGTGTAGTTAAGTGGTTAAGATCATTTGTACTAGTTGTAACTAAACATGCACTAGTAGAGTTTAGTTAATCAGTGAACTCACATGCGGTGAATTCACCACGGTTAACTACATGCATATCGAATCAGTGGAGACCAGTTGAATAGCAATTCAGAAAGGGACAATTTGGCTATCGGTTGTGATTTGATCACACATGGAGTGGATATGCTTATGAGCATGTGAAATCTAGGTAATTCGTGTATGATTTGATCATTGTGAGAATTCGAATTCTAGAGATTGTGCAGAGGAGGCAAAATTTAATACGGACACCGGAAATTGCTTTATGTATTTGCTAATTTGTGTATAGCGGTGTGAAGACGATTGTATTATGCTGAGAGCTCTTGGTTAAATTTTGTATGATATTGTTCCTTGATTCATGATATACATAATATATGATAGTGGGGTTTTAACTTTATGCTTTCCAAGAAAAACTTATGTGTTATGTGTTATTACTATTTCACTGTGTGCTCATGGTTGTGATCATGCTTTAATTTTCCCGTAAGAATATTTGTAGAAGCGATTACGTATTTAATAGTGGCATATAATAGTTAGATCAGGAGAATTGCGGGAATAGTTGTTGTATCGAAATTTCTACATGGTATAAACCCACGAAGAAGACCCTGAGAGCTACAGTGAGGTGCGAACAAAATCGTTTTCTCGCAGGTCTCGTCTCTTGGAGGGTGTTAACTCTAGTACTGAAAACTACGTTCATTTTTAGGAATAGTAATTCTTGCACCCTAGACAAAAGGAAAGGTCACCCGAACTTCATCAGAGCAAGTTTGAAAGGCTCACAGGTGGGTGTGAACTCCCCTCAGGTTTCTCTCATGTAGGGTGTGAACCTCCCAGGGAAAATGGATTGTAGGGGTTGAGTTTTGGTGGTTGGATAACATTCAATTTGCAAGATTTTCTTGGTGCAACATTTGATTCCAAGATCGAAAATGTCTTTCAATGGCTTGAGGTTGGAGTATGCACTCGAGGAAATATCAAACTATATTTCTTGGAAGAACAGGATGGAAAGCGATACCTAGAAACCAATGGCTTGAAGGGTTACATTGGCAATGATGTTCCTAGAAATTTGGATGCGACAAACAACGCAAATCTTGATGCATGGAAAAGAAAGTGGCGAAGGTGAGGATGATTCTATTGGAGAATGCACAGAGAGCCCACATTGTCTCAAGTCTCCATGGGAAAACCACACCATATGCAATGTGGAAGAGTTTTGGCAGATCGTTTCCAAAACAATAGCGACCATAGGAAGTTGGCGCTCAAAGATAAACTTCGGGAGAAGATCAGGATGGAGAAAGGTGACACCATTCCAAAATATCTCCTGAATTTTGTCCAATGTCGAGATGGATGAGCTTGGAGTGTGGGAATAATAGTTGTTGCTAATGATTTGGTGAGCTTGGTGCTCCTAGGGGTTCCTAAGAGTTGGCACGGTTATCAAGACTCTATCCCGATGGAGGGTAAGAGTGCGATTGGGAGCATTTGTGGTGGGATCACAGATAGAAGGGAGTTGACTGAACAGGGAGATGGATCTTCATCAAAGCGTGATGATGAAAGAGGATTGTGCTTTATTCTGGGCAAGGGAAGGGAAGGGAAGAAATTGAAATCAAAATCCGAATTTAGAAGTCGAGAAATTTGGATTTGGCCAAAGTGAAGTGTTTTCACTATCATGGCGATGGGCATCTCACTACTAGCTGTCCATAGAAGAATAAGAACAAGACGGTTGTTGGATATACAACTAGTGAGGCTCTTGTCTCACAATTTTGAGCTTGACTTGGCACATTCGCATACATGGATTCAAGTTCCGCCAGGATGGTGTGGTATTTGGATGGTGGCGCTTCATTCCATGTGGGAGATAAAGAGTCTTTCATTGACTTGGAGAAAGATCTTAGAATACATATAGAGATGGGTGATGATGGACAATCTGATTACAGCTGGTAGTAGTACCATTACCTTCGGAAGGTGTCAGGTAAACCATTTCAATTGAAAAATGTTGTGCATGTTCCAGGTTTGAAGAAAAAACTTGGTCTCAGTTGCAATGTTGGAGGACAAGGGCTATGATGTTACTTTCAGCGGTGGAAAATCCTATCTGCGACATAAAGAAACTTTTCAAGTCAAGAAGATAGGGATTGAGTTAAGAATCTCTACATCTTTGGGAAATTAAATGGTTCACCCAGTGCACCACATGATAGGCAAGGCGGGAAAAGTGGTGGGCCGGGATGAGGGAAAATTATGTCACATGATATTGGGCCATCTTCATCATGGAGCCTTGAAGATCATGCAACAAATATCACGGACCAAGGGAACACTTTCGGTCGAGAGCAATACAAGAGGGTTGCACCACAGGGAAGTATGTAAAGAGATCCCTGCTCATGGAGAACCATGCTTGATTGATCTGGAAAATTCCCTGGCGATATGGACCATTCTTGGTTTCTTCAACAACAAAACCACGGTATTATGTTATTTTTGTTGTTGACTTTTCTTGTAAATGCTTTGGATCGTATTCATGTAGAAGAAGGATCAAACATTCTCAAGTTCTGTGAGTTTAAAGCATTGTTGGAGAAATATTCGAGGAAGCAAGTGAAGGCTCCTAAGGAGATAATGGTGGAGAAATACATCTCTAACGAATTCAAAGACTTATGAAAAAAAGAAGGAATTCGAAGAGAAATCACAACCCATCATAACCCACAACAAAATGGAGATTAGCGGAGAGAAAACGAGGAAACTGATAAATTAGGTCTGGCATGACGTGTTGCATGATGGGGGCCTACCAATGCATTTGTGGCTGGAAGCATGCAACACTGCAGTTTATGTGCACTGCTCCCATTTTCCTCATATAGTACTTAGCATGAGTACACCTAAAGCTTTTGCGGTAATAAACACGATGTTTCTCATTTTAAAATTTTTGAATCATCTGTTTATGTACGTAAACTGACCAGAGATACTAGGAAAGGCAAACTGCTTTGAAGTTAAGGATATTTTGGAGATTTTCCTGAGAAACAACCCATAATTATCATGTATTTTCCGAACGATGGAATGGCGGTATCACGATGGGATACTCATTGATGAGGGGAAAGCCATGCTTGTAAGCTTAGAGGGAGATAGACTTGCATGCGAAGGAGGAGCTGCTGGTTCCCCAAGGATGAATCTCAAGATGTGGATCAACCACATGAAGAAGAGAGGTTCATGGAGTGGAGGAAACCACTCAAAAGCGAACCATCCTCCAATGCCGAGCGCCTACGAAAGATGATAGGTGAGACTAGATATTTACCTGAGAATGTAGGAGACCCATGTAACCTGAGCAGACAGTCTTGATTGATTTCTTTGGATGCCTTGTAATCTCTGTAGAAAATGTATTGTGTTGAACCATCTTCCTTTCATGAGCGATTGCAAGACCCACTTGGGTTGATGCTATGGTAGAAGAGTATGACTCCATTGTCAAAAATAGTTATAGGATAATTGTCCCAAAGGGAGCCAGGTCGACTCGTCAGTGGTAGGTTGAGAATGGATCTACAAAGGTAAAACAAAGCTAGCGATAGGAGTGTGGAAAATACAAGGCAGGTTGTATGGATTATACCCAGTCCCGAGGATAGATTATAATGATGAGACCTTAACTGTTACAGGTACTGTTCCATAAGATCATCCTTACCTCTCAGCCTTGAGATGGGTGAATTCATTGAATGGATATAAGCATGTTCCTATTAGGATCATTGAGGAAGAAGTCCTGAACAACCCGAGAAGGTTTTGAGACCTTTGATAGGATTTGCATGTGTCTTGGAGACTCAAGAGAGCATTGTATGGGTTGTACCAAGCACGTGGTGCTTGGTACACTCGGATAGACAACTATTTCATTGGGTTGGGCTTCACCAAAAGTGAATTAGATGCAAACCTATACCAAATTGTGGTGGAGGTAAGATTTTGATCATTGTGCTTTATGTTGCTGATTTAATTGTCTTGTTGGTGATGAGCAGTGATACACTCATGCAAGAAGGACATTGCAAAGGAGGTTGAGATGAAGGATTTGGGCTTCTTCATTATTTCCTTGGTTTGGAAATATATGAATGGTGAGCTGTTTGTGTCTCAAGGAAAATTATCTTTGAGGATACTAGAAACGAGTTTCACATGGGTACAAATTATGGATCTCCTCTTCGAGCCCCGGAGGAAAAGAGGATACTACTTCATGAGGAGGTAGTGGATGCTAAATACATCGGCAGTTAATTAGGATAAACTAATATGTATTTAGTGAACAGAGACCGGACATTTTCTACAGTTAACCAGCTAAAGTCAGCAATGGTTAAGCCTGAAACTCTTTGGAAAGCGAGGTAAACATATCCACGAAGATATCTGAAGGAACATCTAAGTATAGTTATAGTGACAGAAAGGCGGATGAGGGTGAAGTTGCATGGCTTCGCGGATACATATTGGGCAGCCAATGGATAGAAAAGAAACTTTATGGGGGATTTTTAGTATCGGATCTATAGTTGTTTCTTGGTACAACAGGAAACAAAGAAATAGTTGTAGATCTGATACTAAATATCCCTCCTTATGTGCTCTTTCTGTCTGTTGGTTTGTTTGCCCAATCTGCATCCGTGAAGATCTTGGTTGGTTTGTTTTGGTTCTCATTTAGATGCGATAGTGATTTATTGTGATAATCAGAGTTGCATTAAACTCTTGATTAATCCTATATTTCATGAGATCTAAGCATATAGATATCTGGTATCATCATCTGAGATTGTATTGTAGCGGAAGATCATGTTGCTTTAATACATTCTTACGGAAGATCATGATGCAGACATTTTGATGAAGGTTCTCACCAGGAGAAAATTTAAATATCATAGAGACAGGATTGGGGTGAAAGGTAATCCCTTTCTTGTTAGAGAGGATTGAAAAGTCAATAAGAAATATGTGTCTAATTTATTTTTCCCTTAAATAAATTGGACAATAAATATTAATCTATTATCATTCATAACTAAGCTTAACTCACTTAAATACAATTGTAACAGAATTACAAGTGTATTTAAGTGAGTTAAGATCAGTTAATACTAGTTGTAACTAAACATGCACTAGTGAGAGTTGGATTAATCAGTGGACTTACATACAGCGAAAGATTCACCACGATTAACTATGCATAATGGAATCAGTGGAATGATTTAGAGATAACAAAGCGAAAGGACAGTTTGTCTATCGATTTATTGATTTGATCACACATGCGATGGATATGATTATGAGCATGTACAAGCTAGGCAATTGTAAGAATTTGATCATTGTGAGAATTGGTGCGAGATTGTCTGGGAGGAGGCAAGTTATGCGGACCGCGGAAATTGTACATGTATTTGTTAATTTTTGTATGACAGTGTCAGATGATTGTGTTTTATTGAGAGCTCTTGGATTATAGTTGTATGAGATTGTTTCATGATTCGCGTGCCATAATATATGATAGTGGGGTTTTGGCTTTACGCTTTCCCGGAAAAACTTATGTGTTGTGTGTGTGATATTTCTTCGCTCCTTGTGTTTGTGATTGTGGTTTAATTTTCGCAAGAATAATAGTAGAAGCGATTACGTATTTAACATTGATTAGCGAGAAATTGTTAGATCGGGAGAATTGCATGAATACATTAATTATCAAAATTTCTACATGAATAAGGACCATGGATCTAGGGAACATACGATGATCGTTAGATCAATGAGGATCCACGTAATCAAGACTACATCAGCAAGGAAACATGGTGCAATCAAACAATGACAAGTGTCAATTTGATCTAACATTTCAGATACAAATCACAGAATTAGTGACACGATGGTAGAAACTCAACTTTCTAGGTTGTCAAATTGGCGTGTAGTGGCGTCCGTCAGGAGTTTACTTAGGGAGTTTCACCATAACAAATGAAAATTCCGAAGTCACGAAGGTTGAGACACCAGGAGACGAGTTGAAGTCCCAGAAGAAATTTGAAGTTGTGAAGAGTAGAAGTTACTGGGGCCTAAGGCGAAGTCAAGGTGACGAGGATCATTGATTTAAAGAGGACATGGCAGAATATGTGGACTACGACTAAGTAATGCAGGGAAGTGTGAAAGGTTGAAATTGAAATCATGAAGCGGGAGTGGCAGCGAATATCGACAGATTGATGAGGTTCATGAGCTATTGTCTAGTTGAGTCAAACAAAGTAGAGGCAGAACTGTTGATTGAGAAGGAAAAATGTCAGCAATTCTTCCATTTTAGAAGATATCAGTCAAAGAAAGCGAAGTTGAGATTTAAGAATATGCGGAGTCCACGGAGACTTCGAAGGATATTTCGACAGATTAATCAAGAGGAAACATGTGATGGATTATCTAACAAAATTTTTGTGTATGGGAAAAGAAAGGTTTGATATTTGAAACTTTCCAGATCCTGGATCACGAAGTAAATATCAAATGTTGATGTAGGAAGTTGAGATCTGTTTGCAATTGAAGAGACAGTCTGAAGCCGTCCGTTGAGAGAAACCGTCCAGGCAGGTATGAAATCGATGAGTCGTGCTCCATTCACAAGGGGCAGGGGAACATACTTTCAGGTCTTAATTTTCATAATGAGCAAAGGTGAAACCACGGTTTGGAGAAAGGATGCATGGAGGCTAGTGATGATATTTTGGGGTGAAAAGCGGGTTGCTCTCAAACTACCTTTGAACATGCCCAAAATCATGTGGTCACATGATATCGCCATGGGTCATATCGAGAAATGAAGCTAGTGCTCACTAGAACAATATCGGGCGAATAGGCATTTGATCCATTTGGTTGTCCATTGAGAAGGAAGAGGCTTAGAAGCCAAAGAAGCCAAAAATGACTAACTGTAATTGCTAGAGAAGACGAAGCATTTTGAATTCCATAGAAGCCAAAGAATATTTTGATAATGGCCATTGATGATGAAAAGATACAACATAACCACCATGTAAGACGAAGAGTTTGAATGATGATTAGGAAAAGGACTTGACATAGGGAAGATATGGAACAAAGAACAGGGGGTGATTCTTCGATTGTGATTCATGTGTGTAGGAGGAGATGTAGTATAGTACATGAAGTGGAGATCAGTGGCACATAAAAGAGCATTCAAATACAACACATAAAAATAAAGGTAGAAGAAAAGATGAACAACGGTGTTGTTGAATACATAAATAAAGAAGAGCATAGAGGTAGAGCCCAGAACACTTAGAGTAGAGCGATGCATAGGTAGAATAGAGCATAGAAGTTGAATAAGGTAGAGGAGACATCGAGCTATAACTTGAGACCATGTCGGAGATAGAATAAGTAAGTAGGTTTTGTAGATTCCAATGAAGGTGGTATAATATCAATTTATTATGGAGGATTCTGATCCTCTAAATTCTAGTTGGTGCTAGAAGATATTACAGGAGTTGGTGCTTCATCTAGTGGGTGCTAGAGAGAAACATGGGAGTTGGTTCTTCCATCTAGTTGGTCCTAGATAAATATGAGAGTTGGTTCTATCTGCAAGTTGTATCTTGCTATCAGAGTTTGTAGCCTGATATTTGAGTTGGTTCTCAAAGGCTGTGATGTACATGAAATTGGAGTTCCTGTGATGTACATGAAATTTGGAGCTTGATTAACATCCTAAGAAGAAGAGGTTTTGACCCTTTATGGGTTTCCTCAGAAAAATTAGTGTCTCTGTGTATTTTATGTGATTGATCATTGTATATCTATGCAAGCTAAGTTATCAGCAACACATTAAATAATAATCTAGAAAGAATAAAAAATAACAGGAAAAAAATTCAAGCTTATATACATAATTGATTCACCCCCCCCTCTCAATTATATTTACAACAATTGGTATCAGAGTTGGTGCCTTTAATAAAGGCAGATCCTTAAGCTTGAACATGACTAGTCATGAAGGAAGTTAAACTAATAGATCTCCTCTGTTCAATGAAACAAACTTTGCCTTATGGAAAGTTAGGATGAGAACCTACATAATGGCTTTAGGTGCAGATGTCTGGGATGTGGTAGAGACTGGTTATGTAAAGCCAGTTGTACTAGCTAATAAGGATGACAAGATAGAATTCATATTCAATGCTAAAGATATGAATGTTATTGTGAGTAGGATTGTAGAAGCAGAGTTTTTCAAAGTCATGCACTGTGATTCAACAAACGTTATGTGGGACAAGCTGATAAGTAGTTATGAAGGTGATGAAAAAGTGAAATATGCAAAACTTCAGATTCACAGACTGAAGTTTGAGTAGTTAAAGATGGATGAAGATGAAACTATCAATAAGTGCTTCTTACGTATAGAAGAACTTGTCAACACTATGAAAGGCCTAGGTGAAGTGATAGTTGATTCTTTTCTAATCCAGAAAATATTAAGATATCTTCTTGATAGATTTAACTCAAAGGTCTCTTCTATAGAGGAAATAGTTGATCTCAAAATGTTGACACTAGATCAACTTCTTGGAACCCTAACTTCTTATGAAATGAGAATCACCAAAGGTAAATCCACTAGATAAAAACACAGACTCTGATATATATGAGATTGAAGCAAATTTTGTGAGAAGACTGAAGAAAGGATCAGGCAAATACAAAGGTAAACTGCCCTTCAAATGTTTCAACTATGGTAAGATAGGTCATTTTTCATCTAAGTGTCCTCACAAAAGAAATGATCAAACATATGACGATGAAGAGAAGCACAAACACAAAAAAGTTTATAAAGAGAATAATTTTAAGAAGAAAAGCCTTTGTGTAAACAATGATGATGATCCCTCAGATGATGAAAGCAGTGACTCTTCTAATGATGATCCTCAGATGATGAAGAGTGACCTTTCTATTGAAGATAAAATAAATGATATCATGCTAATATATTTAGAATATCTAAACAATGAAGATACATGAAGTGAGTTCACTGACTGTGAAGTATGAGTAGATCTTGAAGGAGAACTTGTCAGTGCCATGGAAGAGATTAATAGACTCATAAAAAAGAAAAGAAAAAAAAAACAATTACTGCTCAGGTATGAGAAAACATGCAAGGAACCATATGAAGAAATTAATATGTTGAAGGTTAATTTAGAAGAAGCTAAGAAGATTGAAGACATCCTCAAACAACAATTGAAGGAAGATGAAACAAAAGGTGAAAAATTGGAAGCTGAAGTAGTGACTGTCAAAAAATATCTAGAGAAATTTCAGGCCTTATATCATCAGAATCTGACAAGTATTAAATCCTTAGAAGGATTAGCCTCCATTCTGAATCAACAAAGAAATTCAAAGTTGAAAACTGGTTTGGGTTATGAAGAGGGATCAAGTAGTGGTCAACCAAGCAACAAATAATCCATCAAGTTTGTCAAATATACAACCATTGACAACAATAAACCTGCAGAAACAAAGGAAGAGAATCAACCACCAAGGAGTGAAGGAAAAGATACCATAATTGAATCCGTAGAACAAAGAAATAATACACCCCCTTCTCAAGGAAATCATTAGCATGGAAGAAATCGACCTGCTCAAGGAAGACATTCATTTTTCAGGTACAAATATTTTTTCTATGGATATTGTTTTTACTATTCTAACTTTGGCCACAAAGCTGTAAATTGTTCCTTAAGATTTAGACATGAGAAATCAAGACAACCAAGGATTAAATACCTGCCACAAAAAAGAATGAGACAACCAAGTAACAAACAACCACAGACTGCAAACCATGTTATGGCTGGGAAAAATACGCTGACTAAGCATAACAATCGTTATGATCCTTTGTTCAATGAACCAGAATGTTACATATACCATAATTATGGACATAAAGCTAGAGACTGTCTATTAAAGAACTATAAGCTAGATTCAAATCACAGAGCTAAAAACATCAAGGTTTGGAAGAAGAATGAAAATAACAAGTGTGGATTGGTGTTGTCAGATCAAAGACAAAAATACTCCTGGTGTATTGACAACAGATTCTCCATTCATATGACAGGTGACAAAAGTAAGTTCCTATCACTCATGGAAAATAAATCAGGAAGTGTGACCATTGGGAATGATTCTTGAGGAAAGATCAGAGGTAAAGGTCTAGTAATCTTGAGTAATGGAAGAAGCAAAGCTCAAGATGTATTATTTGTTGATGGTTCAAAGCATAATATTCTCAGTTTCAGTCAGATATGTGATAGAGGATGTGAAGTCACTTTCACCGCCAAGAATTGTAAAATAAATACAATAAACACAGGAGAGTTGCTTGCAAAAGGAGTTAGAATCGAAAACAATGTATATGTTCTGAAGGAAGATAAGGAGAAATGTCATTTAATAAAAATTGATGAAAGTTGGTTATGGCACAGAAGGCTTGGGCACCTTAATTTTGATCATATTGTCAAACTAAATAATGAAGGTGTTGTGAAAGACCTTCCAAAAATATCTAAGCCTAATAATTATGTATGTGAGTCCTGCCAAATGGGGAAGTTGACTCGTGCTCAATTCAAATTGAAGAGTTTCACATCTTCATAGAAACCGCTTCAAATTGTTCATATGGATATGTGCGGAACATTGCAAAAAGAAGGAGATGGAGGAGAACATTACTTTATGCTAGTCATTGATGACTTCTCCAGATGTACGTGGGTTTCCTTTCTGAGAGAAAAATCTCATGCGTTTGAGAAGTTCAAAATGTTTAAGTCATTAGCTGAGAATCAGATAGGAAGAAAGTTAAAGGCAATTCACTCAGACAGAGGAGGAGAATTTGTGTCAAGATATTTCAAAGAATTATGTGATACACATGGAATTAAAAGAGAATATACTATTCCAAGTACTCCTCAGCAAAATGGAGTTGTAGAATGCCAAAATAGATCCGTTCAGTAGATGGCAAGGGCTATGATGAATGAAAGGGACATTTCACAAACCTTCTGGGTGGAGGTTGTTCACACAGATGTTTATATTACGAACAAAGCACATCTAAGGCTGAACAGTGATAAAAATCCATATGAGTTGTGGTTTGGTCAACCGACATCCATAAAAAACTTCAAAGTATTTGGGAGTAAATGCTACATCAATAATAATGATGATCATCTGGGAAAATTTCATAGTAGAGTTGATGAAGAAGCTCCTGTAAAAGATCAACATAGAATAAACACTAAGCCATATGAAAAAGGTGATGAGAATAATGAAAATGAAGAACAAAAAATCCCAGAGTCACAAGAATATGATGAATCAAGTGGAGAAGAGACACCCATACAAGAAGAGTCAAGACAACAATCAACATCAAATCCTTCCTCCGGAATTACTCAAAAGAATCATCCCAAAAGTCAAATAATTGGTGAGAAAGACAAAGGTGTACAAACCAGGAGGAGGATAATCAAAGACACTGAGCAATCACATATAGCCTTCATATCCATGGTGGAACCCAAGAACTTCAATGAAGCCATTGAAGATGTAAATTGGTTAAAATCAATGAATGAGGAATTGGACTAGAGTGAAAAGAGTGACACTTGGGAACTCGATCCTAGGCCAATAAATAAAAATGTAATAGGATCCAAATGGGTCTACAAAAATAAGATGAATGATCAAGGAAATATTGTAAGAAATAAGGCTAGATTGGTCTACAAAGGATATGCTCAAATAGGAGGACTAGACTTTGATGAAACATTTGTGCCTGTATCAAGATTAGAAGCTATTGGAATGTTTCTTTCCTATGCTTGTCATAAACAGTTTAAAGTCTATCAAATGGATGTCAAGTCAGATTTTCTAAGTGGAGATATAAAAGAGGAAGTCTATATGGAACAACTAGAGGGTTTCCAACTATCAGATAACACTGACTTTGTCTGCAAGATAAAGAAAGCCTTAAATGGGTTGAAACAAGCTCCTTGTGCCTGGTATTACAGACTGGATAAGTATCTTCAAGACAAGGGGTTCAAGAGAGGAACGATTGACAACAATCTATATATCAAAATAGAGGGTAATGATTTGCTCATTTTTTTGGTCTATTTAGATGACATCATCTTCGGAAGCAATAATGCTTCGTCGATACTGTTATACCCGATTTCTAGGGATAAATAGGAGATCATGTATCGAGGCCCACAGGTCCTAGACATGGAGTATCGAGAGCAGGATTGACCTGAGCATGGCCCTAGAGGGCCCATCTTTCTTCTCCTTCATCAGACTTGTCTTGTCAGTAGCAACAACATCCATCACCTTCAGCTTAGACTTGTATCAGAGAAGACTCTTTCTCCATGAGGTAATTGGTCCAAGTATCATGGTATGTGTCATTTTTTATCATTATAACATTTAGATATATGCATCTTACTCCTTTTATTTATGAAAACTGTTTGGATCTTACATTGACCCGCTTGACCATGGTTGGGGGGATTGACAGGGTGCCCTAGCAAGCCTGTACCCATA
>SNQJ01S0028893.1:1110-18210 GCA_010110895.2 Picea sitchensis
GTTGTGATCTGGACGGGACGAGAGCATTGAAGAAAAGCTTGGAACAACAGAGATCTAAGGAGAGCGTTCATAAGGTATGTCCATAACCCTTATCTCTTAGTTCATTCAATAGGCTAGATCTAGGGAAAGTGTATTATTCTGTCATGTTTTGTTCTAGATACCAGGTGGATCTAGGGAGATCGGTTAGTGTCCGTACCTACGGATTTATCCTATAACAGACCTAGAAAAATTCCTTCAGTGAGAAGCGTTCTCGATTTTTTGTGACTGAGTAAGTGGTTGGTCTCTTTACACCTAACTAGTACCTTCTCCAAATTATACAATGCATGTTGGAAATCATCCCCATATACTGTGAAATCATCCATGTAGACTTCCACACAATCATTGGTTAAATCGGAGAAAATAGCCAAGAAATCCCTTTGAAAGGTAGCAGGGGCATTACATAACCCAAAGGGGAGAGCCCTATAGGAATAGGTTCCCCAAGGACAGGTGAATGTGGTCTTATGTTGATCTTCCGGTGAAATTTGTTTTGGTTGTAACCACTAAACCCATCCAAGAAAGAAAAATACCTCTTCCCAGACAAAGTGTCTAAGACCTGATCTATGAAAGGTAGAGGGAAGTAGTCTCTATAGTTGGCCTTGTTTAATTCTTGAAAGTCCACACAAATCCTCCATTTCCTATTTTTCTTTGGTACAATAACTAATGGCGAGACCCACTTGCTATCTGATATAGGGTAAATCAAATTAGCTTGTACGAGTTTTTGAAGTTCTTTTTTTAATATATCTTTCAAGGTTGGATTCATTATTCTTTGGGGCTGCCTGATAGGTCTGATCTAATTGATAGTGTAAATATGATGCATACAGGTGTATGGGTGGATCCCTTTAATGTCAGAGTAATCCCATGCAAAAGCATCAGATTTCCCTTGAATCATTTGTATCAACTTTTGTTGTTGATCTGTTTCTAGGCTAGCATTGATATATAAGGACTTTCTAGGACTGATTTCAATAGCTTGATAAGTTCATTCTTTCCCCTCCTCTATTTGTGAAACAATGGCTTCTGTAGCAGTGGGAAGATGCCAAATTTCTTGAAATTCAGGGCTAAAGATGTATGTGTAGTTAGGGAAAGATTGAGGATAATCGATGCATGTTGAGTTAGCCAAGAATAGAGTTAAGATTTGTTCTTCAGTTTGCTCTTGTACTCCTTTCACTTGTTCAAGTGTCAACAAGGGTTGAGTGCAGTCCTCCTCCCCATAGGGATTTTCCAACTAGAGAGGAACTTCAGTGGCTAGTTGGGCGGGGGGAAAAAGGATAAGTTTTTGACTTTGAGTTCCATTGGAGATTGTCATTTCTCCAGATTGACAACTAATGAATGCATCAACAGTGGCCAACCAAGGTCATCCGAGTACTACTGGATGTCCTGGTTTGGGGGATTTGGGATGAATTACTAAGAAATCCACAGGGTATTCCCAAGAGGCCAATGTAACTATTATGTCATCTAAACTCCCTGTTGGGGTGATGACAGATTTGTCTGCAAGCTCCAACAAAGTTTGTGTTGGTCTTAGGTGATCTAGTTGCAGTGTTTTCATAGTGTTTATTGACATCACATTTATTGTTTCCCCTAGATCAATCAATGTGTTCGGTAAGGCAACACCATTGATTTCTATAGTTACCACTGGGTTCCCTGGATCACTATACTTAGATGGCATTTCTGTTATAAATTCAGATAACTTCCCTACCACCCATATGATAGGAGGCTCCTTCCTCTTTCTCCCCGGATTTTTAATGCAAAGGTCCCTTACAATTTTAGCATAGATAGGTATGTATTGAATGGCCTGTAGTAGTGGGATCTTTACACATATGTTCCAGAGTTCAGTCTCTAGATTATGTTCTAGAGTTTCCTCAGTTTTCTTTACAAGCAACCTTTCTGGGTAAGGAGGATTCATTTTCTGAGGTGTTTCTTCTACAAGGGAGTTGGGAGAAGGAATTTCTTGTTGTACTGGGGTGTTTGTTCCTTCATTTAATGGATTAGTCATCTGTTCTTCTCCTTGAACTGTTTGAACATCTATTTTTCTTCTTGATTTGTGTGATTATGTACTTGTTCTTCTTGGACGACCATAGTGGGATTTGTTTTATTTACAACATTTCCTGATCTTAATCCAATTCCATTAAATGGAGTTGTCGTTATTACATATGTACGAAAGGTTTGTACTTCAATTTTTTGTATAGGTTATGTCAGCCTGTTATTTGGGTTAGGGATAGTTTGTGCAGGAATAGGGGTAGGCCGAGGAGGGTTTTGGATGGGTGCATCTTGAATTGGTTGTTGCATATTTGTATTCATGGGTAGTGTGAGTTGTTGTTGTAACCGCGGGGGTGGGAGAAGAGCAGGGGGGTTAAATCCTGGGAGCAGCTGTGAAATAATCAAAGGGTATTATGGATAGGTGGGAAAATTTGTTGGTTGGAAGGGAACATTCCCATATACAGGTCCTCTCCATCCTTGTTGCCAAGGTTGGGTTTGTGTCGACCACTGAGGATAAGACATGGGGGGTACCCATTGCTGTTGGGGGTATTGTGTAATTGGGTCTGCAAACATGTTGGGGTTTTGTTGTCTCCATGGTCTCCTAGGGGGGTAGGATGTTTCAGGTTCTCCTCCTCCCTTGAACATGGCCTTGAGTCTAGGTAGAGAAGGGAATTTGTTAATAGGATGGTCCTCTGTATAGAGACCACAGATTTCAATAACATTAAGGGGGTTGTTGAAACATATTTTAAATTTTTTAATCTGAAGACTAAAGCCTTCCTTTTTCGGGTTTCGGCTTTTCAAGAAAAATAACCCTCACTTTCATTTACAAAAGGCTAGTACCAAAATCCTGACAGATTTTATTCTAATAATAATAAAAAGAAAAAAATCAGACTAATAAAAAAGGGGTTTTCAGGACTCGGGGTTTAATAAGAACATAGGTTTTAATACATATCGAATCGCGAAATCCCAATCCCCAATTTCCCGAAAAGTTTAAATAAATAATTATTAAAAGTAAATTAGTCATATCACTATTTCAGAAATCGGGATGCAACAATAACATAACTCTTGTCAACTCGATCCCCGAAATCCCGAAACGCGAAATCCCAACTCAAAATCTGTGTTAGTCTAAATTAATTATGTTTTGGAGGTCAGTCCTTAATCCTGATTAATTAATTCACTAAAAAAAAAATTCACAGATTAAGTTAATAATTTCGCATTTTCGGAAATCGAGATTCATCAATGACAAACTTCCCGTCAACACGATCCCTGAAATCTCGAAACACTTATTGCCGATCAATTATTTTTCTAAAACGAACTTAAGTCCTAATTTAATCTTGTCGTAATTTCGCGATTTCGGAAATCAGGATTCAGTGATAACATACCTCTTGTCAACTCGATCCCCAAAATCCCGAAATGCTTAATACTGATCAATTATTTTGCTAAAACGAATTTAAGTCCTAATTTAATCTTGTCGTAATTTTGCGATTTCGGAAATTGGGATTCAGTGATAACATACCTCTTGTCAACTCGATCCCCAAAATCTTGAAACACGAAATCTTGACTCTTAATCTGTGATTAGTCTAAATTAACTCTATTTTGAAAGCATGATTAATGACAATTAATTTTTTTAGGTTTTGTTCACATTTCAGTTTTCGATTGAATGAAATGTTCTCAATTTTGAATTCAAAAGTTCCAAAATGCACTTAAATAAAGAAAACTATTGATATGTGACACTAATGCGTATCTTAGTAAATATCTACTGCAATAAATATATTGAATTCTTGTCAGTTGCGTCAGTCCGTTCATCATTAAATGAATTAAAAGAGAGTTTGAAGGTCTATGTTTCGTAACATATTTTGTTTCATACTATCAAGCGTAAGACGCATTCAGCAGAGCTCATACACTCCTTCTCTGTGACAGGTTTTCCATCTAACTTAAAGTCATGGCACCAAAGAAAGCACCAAAGAAGAGTGAAGATACACAAGAAGAAGATATCATATCTGACACTATGCCACATGCTATCAACTCAATTAAATCTTGGACACAAATCTCTGAATTCCTGGAATACGAAATCAAGAATTCTCCTACTGATTCTAAGAATCACTTTCGGGATGTAGAAGAATCAGAGCTTCATAAGATCGCGGTGCGCCCTCGGCTTATGGCACATAACGACATGATCAAATGGGCCTTGGAAAAGATTGATATTCCGACGAGGATCATTTTAAATGATCAAGGGGTCGTTGTAGGCTCATTTAGGCCAGAACATATACAAGTAATGTATAAGCTCTCACCAAATCCTAAGTACACTTTTAATGCCGAGTTTTTAGTTGAATTTCAAAGGAAAGAGTGTACTGAGGTAGACCAAACTTATCCCGATTTGATTAGAGAATGGTGGAGATGTCCATAAAAGTTTAGGGCCAATACCCATGGGGTTTATACCACGACATCTTTGAACGAATACATGGTCCATGTAGCCATTATGCTGTGTAGACGTTTTGGGAAAAAGGATCCCTGCCATTTTCCTGCAGAATGGGTGCCCTTTTTAGAAGAAGATTCAGAAGGATATAATTTCAACTAGAGTAATATTTTGTCTGATAACCTAGCTCAAGAAGTTTCAAATTACAGGGCTGCAAAATCTAAAGGTCAACCAGTTTCCTTTTACATGTCAGCGTGCATTATGGACGCAGTTTGCTTTGTGACTCCTTTTCCCTTGATGAATTGGATTTGGAACATAACTTTTCCCAAACCCATTCATGAGTATCACTTTGTGCTATGGGAAGAAAATTCTAAGAATGCATTTTATGAAATTTTACATTTCATAATTATTCCAATGCATAAAATGTTTCATGGTTGTGAACCCCCTCGCATTTCTGAGTCAGTCTTAGGAAATCTCAAAGAAATAGTCTATTGGTTTGCTGATGAAAACTTCTCTTATATTAGGGTTTATGGATGCTCAATCCCCCCTCATGCACTTCCGAAATTTCTCCCGGACAGACTGGTATTGAGGGAGGTAGCACATCAAATAGTGAAAGGTGGTATTGGAATAGAGCTAAAAGTAGCTCAAAAGAAATCATGGCCAATCTTCCCTGTGTATGTCGGGAAATTTTCATTACTAAACCTTGGCCATTCTAAAGTGGAAGCCAAGGCATTAGAGGAGATAAAACTGGTAGATATTGAGCATAGAAAGCATGACCCTTATCAATTAGTAAGCAAACATTTGATGCATTGTAATTTGAAATCTTATGAGCACGAAACATTTGTTTATGATGATATTTTCAAGGAGGTTAAAACTTATGAAGAGGTATTGAACAGGGTACATGCCTTATCACATGACTTGCAGACTAGTTTTATATCCTTCCAAAGTCACAGGCAAAGTTGTTTGCCAAAACTTTTGCAAGGTGAATCCACGACTCCTCCTCCAGAGCAGGAAGGGCCTCCCCCAGGCTTTGAAACAAATGTACAGGATAAAGAAAATACAAAGGGAAAAATGAAGGAGGGAAAAATGACTTCACAAGAAATAAAAGTCGCTTAGATAGAAAAATCAGAGACATGGAAAGGAAAGAAGTTAGAAACACCTTCAGAAATCCCTGAGAGTTTTTCGAAAAAAGTAGGAGGAACAACATCGACAGAACTTGGAAGTCCCATTACTTCCTTGACTCCATTGCAGTCTACTTATGGAAACCCCCACGAGGGAGCTCTATACATTAGTGATCTTGAGCCTATTTCTAGGGATAAGATTCCTTCATCCAATAATTTTTTCAGTAAAAAGAGGAAGGATATCCTGAAATAGGAGATGCATCCAAGAGGAGATATGATGATTAAAAAGCACAAGATCATTATAGATGGACAAAAAATTAAAGAGGGAGAATTTTCTACTGAAATAGAGGGCACAATGGGAGCTTTAGCGTTGTCGAATTTATACTCTGTGGATAGTTTGACAACTATGGTGGAACATAAAGACCAAATGATAGCTCAACTACAGGGTCAATTGAAAGAGACCGAAAGAAATATCAGTTGGGGAATAAAAAAGGGTCTAGAACAATCTAGCTTAAATGATATTCAAGAGATTCAGAAAATGAAAGCAAGCTTAGAGGAAGCAAATCAGAAAATACAGGTCACTCAAGCACAGGTCATAAAGCAAGAGGAAATAAATAAACAATTACAAGGTAAGATTAATTCCATTTCAAATCAAGTAGTCGAGCTCAAAATCTTCCAGGCCTTGGTATTGGAAATACATATGAAGATAGAAAAAGAACAACAGGGAGTGTTTTTTAATATGGAATTTGTCCAGAATTATTTTCAGGAAACAAATAAATCCTTGGAAGATATTCTCCAGAAAGAAAGAGAAGTAAAAGAGGCCAGAGCAACTTTCCAAAAAGCAGTGGCTTTTTCAACAAAAGAGGATTTCGGGGACGCTCAAAAGTTATCTGTTTCAGAACAGATTAAAGGTGATGTAATACTCAAGGTATCGGATGCAAACATCACAGAAAATAAAAAAATAACCAGAGAAGATAATGACAGTTGTCAAGGAATTTTTGATCTTTTAGAGAAAACTTCATTGAACATTGGAAAAAATGACTGTCCCAAGTTGTTAGGAGAAATTAATATTGTCAAGCATCAGTTAAGATTTAAAGAAGAGATGGAAGAAATTCAGGCAGAGATTCCACAAATAAAAGTAATCAATGTTACTCAAATTTAAAAATGGATAGTAATGCCTAACTTAAAGCTACAAACTATTAAGTTCACGAGAAAGATAATCGAAGATCGTCTGCCAGAATTGCAGAGAAAGTTTTTCTTATCGTCTGCCAGAATTGCAAAGAAAGTTTTTCTTATTTAAAACAAAGGATATTCTATAAGCTCCCAAATTTTTAGTAGTTTCTGGGAAAATGTAATCGTTGTCTTAAAGCAGAAGGAGGAGGTTCATCAACGCAGACATGAAATACTATTTTGAAGATTTTCATCATTGGAATAATAAAGCAGTTAGAATAGAAATGTAAATGGTTTAACATTGTTCATTCATGTAACCATTAGTATTAGGAAGTTAATTAATCACCAACGGGAAAAATGTTTGGTGATCATGTATAAATATATTTTCACAAGACTGAGAAAGGGATTTTGGTTTTTGGGAGAGCTGATTGTATTAAAAAGTTTTCCAATCCACTGTGATATAAATAATACAGACGAGATTCTGAATTCTGTCAACTTGAAGCTATGTATTCTTTAACCATGTTTACAATATATTTCTATGTTCCTCTTTTAATGTCTTTCTAATGAATGATCGACTATAAGTTTATTTCATACATCTTTTGTAGTTTGAATTGATTTGGTTATCAAATTATTTACAACTTTTCCTCTGAAATTGCTATCAATAATTTTAAGACCTATAGATCATTTAAACAATAATATTTAACACTTCATTAGAAATCTCATTCTCTTCTTTACTTCCTATTACAATATGAGATTCTTTCATGATTAAAGCCTCATATTTGTTTAGCAGTATTTCTTTGTTATTTTACTATTCTCAAAATTGTTTCAAGTCCAGGAAACGGCCTCAACTGTTATTATGTTATTATTTTGAATTTCAAAACTATTTTTCCTATCTTTATCCCTTAAAAACTGAAGCAACAATTTATCAAATTCTTTCAAAATTAAATAAAATTTTACTCTCAATGATTGTCCCAAATAACAGACAACCCAACATAGAACCTGGTCTACAAGATCAAACTAGCATTGCTTTAAACCTGTTTAATACTATTCTGTAAACATCAACTAACCAGGTTGAATTAGAACGTTCATGGGCAGCTATTGAGAGAGATATTATCATCCAAGAACAAAGGGAAGCTAGACAGAGGCAGTTGGGAAACCAACTCTAATTTATCCTTTCTTTTGAATTTTACCCTTTAATTACCTTTATCTTTATGGATGCCTTGACGGTATACTTTAGAGCCTCAAAGTATAAACTCAGGAACAACAGGGGCATTCCTTTTCGAAGTGTTTCCTCCTACATCGATGACAAAAAATTGCTAATGCAACATTTTCTTCCTCTTGTTTTCTTTTAATTTTCATGGTATCTAGTTGGGAACTGATGGTGTTTAGGATACCTGTTTTAAATTTTTCTAATAGATTTCCCATTTCAATCCTAGTGACACCTCCAGATTTGGGTTTAACAATTATTTTGGTAGGGTCCCTTATACTTTTCCCCGTTTTAGCTTGACTACAAGAGTAGCTTTTACAATACTTTGTTATGTATGCAAATGACTTTTGGTACACGTTCCCAGAACTCATGAGGTTTAACACTTCAATGCAATCATCCCTCACACCCTTTAGAAAGACAGACCTAATTGTAGTTGTATCTAATGAAAACTGCTTAGTCTTTTGGTAATTGTATAAGAACCTTTCTAGGTAGTCTTCTAATATTTCTTCTTCAAATTGATGCATTTTGAATATATCATTCCTATCATCCCTAGGTCTGCAGTAATCTTGGTATATCTGGAGGAAGGTCTCCTTCATACCATCCCAAGACAAAATGGTGTGTTCCCCTAAGCTCATGGACCACCTTAGTGCCAAATCTTTTAGTGTAGCTGGGAAAAGTTTTAATTTTTGAGCATTATCTGTGTAGCTATAACTCCTACACAATATTTCAAATTCAAATAAAAATGAGTCAGGGTATTCTGTCGACATACCTCGAAAATGAGGAAGTGAAGATAATGGAATTTTCTTCATAGCAATGTCTTTAGCGATATCTAGTATGGGGAATCCAAATGTCTCTGTTTCATTAGCTATGTTTCCCTCTTCTTCTTCCATCTCTCCAAACAACCTATAGGGAGGTGGTGAAGTTTCTCCACTGAGTGATGGTTCCACCACTGGGTTACTTGGTATCTCTAGTTGTTCCAAGGTTTTGTGTGGCCTTCCAACAACAGATGTAGCCTCTTCTATTACTACCTCTGCTTATTTTCCAGTTTCTCCTTTGGATGGGATCGCCAGTGCTTCCTCTCTTTCTTGTTGTCTTATGTCTTCAATATGAACACTGGATTAAGATTTAGTTCTCTTTGTTTTTGTTGCAATTGTTTCCTTTGAGCTCTCTCCTCAGAGAATTTTTCTTGCACGAATTTTCGATGAATTAGTATAAGGGGGGTTTTTTTTGTTGTTTTATTTTCTAGATTTTCTGAGATTTTAGGAGAAATAAATCTAACTTTATTATCCCTATACCTACTCATAAATTAAATTTAAATGAAATGAATGAAAAATGAAAATTCCTAATTAAAGGTAGGAGGAAAACCTGACTTTGGAGCAACCCCACCAAAGTGGATGCACAGTTTCTTACCTCTTGTCTTATCATCTTCTCTCCACCCTCAAATTGTCCTCAAATCCAATCCAATACTTCATCAAACCAATCAAAAACTCAAAATGCTACCTATTACCTTTTACAACTCCCCGACAACGGCGCCAAAATGTTGGTGTACAAATATGTTCAATATATATCTTACACTCATTTAAATGTCAATCTGGGATTCGTAATCAAAAGAGGTGTTACACTATATGTGTCGAGAACAGGTAACCTAACTAATTCTATTGCATATAGGAAATAATTAATAACATAAAAAATTTGTTTCGAAGATTTCTAAATACTTCAAATATCTTTGAACTTAGAAGAGAAAACTGATAATGAAACTTAAACAAACAGCCAATCAAAGAGATGTTATCCTAAAGAAACAAGTCTGTTCATTTCAGGCTCATAAATTAAAGGGATGAACTTAAGAAGCTTGTCTCCTATAGCAATCAAAACAGTAAATAACAATCAACTCCAATCACTCTCGAAATCAAAACCAACTCCAGCTTCATTTAATTCAAACAAACCAGCACAAGGAATATTTAGTATAACTGAGAGACTTCATTGCAGAGCATGAAGATGAGGTATAAAGTCTTTTGGTTCCTTGATATACTAAATCTACTACAATCATAAACTCAATATATCAGTCCCATGCTTCAAATAATTAAATGTCCATCTCCAACATTTGAGAATGAAATATCTATTCGATCTAGCACCTGATTATTCACAGCAATCCAAAAACGATTAACTCAATGTTGAACTTTGAAAATAAATTAAATATCAATCACACACACACTACTGTAAAATATCCACACAAACACACATAAGATATACAAGGAGGTTTACCTTAGTTGGGGCAGTGGGCCCTTTCCGAACCAATAAGGAACCTCTTAAGAAAGTAATAGACTAAAGCTTTTCACTCACATTCAGGAATTGACATAAAAAATCTTTTACATTAATTCAACTGGAAAATTGGATCAACAGTATTTTACTTCATGCATAAAAATGATAGGTATCGTCTGGTTCTGATAGCATACTTCGTTACATTCCTTATTCTCCATACACTATCATCTATACGACATTCCTTATATAAGGCAAGTTGATACTAGCAATATCTATAGATAAGCATTAAACAGTTTGAGAGATTTTACAATTGATATTTACTTCGAATTTCTAGGAATCAACTCCATCCTCATGACACGAAGTGCATGCGCGATGGAGTCTCTCGTATTCTGGAAAATTGATTTGGGGAGCTTCTGTTCAACTACCTTCTTGAAATATTCACCACCCTACTGATCCAACTAGTGCATTCTAGAAATAGAGGTTTTGGTACTGGAATACACACAGTCATGAGTCTGGTACTGGAATATACACAGTCGCGAGTCTGGTACCGAAATGGATGTAGAGAAGATAGTACCGGAATGGATATGGAACATAGTACCGGATCAAAACTGCCTTGGGTGCCGAAATAGCTTTGGTGCTAGATTGCACGATTTCTGGTAGTATCGGAATAGTGCAAGTACCGGATAAGCTGCTCATGAGTCAAACTATTAGGAATATACAAAATAGAACACTTTAATCGAATTAATTCAATAAATTTAAAAAAAACATGCTTTAAATCATCAATTACCTCTTGTCAACATGAACATGGTCATTAGGTATGTGTGTGGGAGGAAAATAGTCAAGTATAGGCTCATAGCAAAGGAAAAAAGGCTTAGATACAAGGTAAGATAGGGCATTATATATGTCAAAAGAGGGACTCAACATAGATTTTGTTTCTCCTTCTGGATATGCACTCTATCCTCTGTAACTTTTCTTGGAGGTCATATTTTTCTTGTTGTGCAACCCAACATTGCTCTATGGCTTCCTCCTTTGCTTGCTTCAGGGCCTCTATGGCCTATTATTTTTCCTCCTGGACATGACGAAGATGAGATTCTATGACATACACTATTATGTGTAGCTGGGAAGGCTCATCTCACAACTCTTCTCCTTCTGGTGGTGGTGGTGCAGTAGACATTTTGCGTCTCGAATAGAGAGCATGTTGTACTCCTTTAAGCTATGCTTCAATCCCGTCAAACATTGTCTCATGTTTGGCTTCACATCACTGCAAGATTTCCTCTGAGTTATTTGATATAGTGGCAATGATAAGGTCAATGTCATCCACCATGAGCACAGTGTGGAATGGAGGTTTATTGGCTTTTGACTTCTTCCATGATGAAGGTTTCTTTGGAGAACCCTTTCTTTTCTTGGATGTCTTTGTCTATGTCAGGGGATCTTTAGGTGGTGTTACTTCACCCTGCTTCTTTTTGTCTTCTTCCCCTTAATCCTCTTCTTTGTCTACTTCATCACTTCCTCCCCCTTTAGGTGAATCCGATGCAGTCTCCTCTGATTCGTTGTTCAGTTCATTTACCTCTTCTTTATTTTTCTTCTTGTTGTTGTTGGGTGCATCATATTCTTCTCTAGTGACTACAGGACTTTCGATGAGGTTGAGGGCGGACAGTTCTATATGTTCGATAGGTATGAGGAATTATGTAGGCCATTCCTTTGTTATTTCCTCCATATCTTCCTTAGTGAGCTTGTAATAGGACTAGAGCTCTTCTTTGTGTCCTTCTCCACGCATAGTGATATAGATGAAGTGTCTGTCAGCGTGGAACTTCGCGATTGGCCTAAACCTATGAAGTGTTTTTGGCGTCATGTGAGGGAAGGATTTAATGGCCCTCTTCAGCTGCATATAATAGGTGTGGAACACCAAGTTTGACTACCATTTCTTCGCCATGTCGCTCGAGTACCATAGAATAGTGAAATTCACAGCTAGTGGTTTGGACGACTCAATTTCAGGGAAGGTTTCTCCTTCCAGTGTCTCCCAAGAAATGAAGGAAATGAGAACCATCAGCCAACTAAAATTAAACTCATAGACATGATCCTGAGATTCGTGGAAGTCTTTCTCTAACTGGTTGACCTGGTAGCTTGCCCAGTTCATTTGCAGCCCTTCAATGCATTTTCCTGCGAGGTCAACGACAAACCCCGTGACCTAAATTGGCCTATTCTTCCTGACGATCTTAACAGTGATCAACTAGAAAGCTAGGCACATTGCACCATTCTAGATGGAGGATACCTTAGAGCCCCTCTTCCCCTTCTCCACATCACCATCGGTGTCTTTTATTGTTTGTGCCAGGGCACGATTTGCAACTTTCCTTGGGTAAAAATCATGTGGATCTGGTCCTTGCATTCTCAATCCTATTATCTGATGGATTAGCGTCAGATCTACTGTGATGCACCTATCCAGCCACAAGTAACCTCCATGGAATCATGCCAACAAGATCTTAACACATGTGTTAACATCCTGATGTATTTCAAAGTGTGGTAACTTCATCACATTGAGGATCGTGGACCTCGCGATGTCCATGGTCCATGGATGGGGGATTATCTTCAACTTCTACCCCATTGTCTTAGTAAAATACTTGTATGGTGTGACAATTCCATAGTTTTTGCAGTCTCCCAAGTTGAATTCAATGATATTAATCATAAGAATCCTCTCCAATCGTGGTCCTACTACGTGTATCTCCTTCGGGAGGTATGCAATGATCAATTTGTAGTCAAAGTCCCTCGAGATGTTGTCATGACTCACCGCTATAGCCAGAGGCAGGATGCAGTTGGGAAGGATTGATGGGATGAGATTCACATTTGCCAAGTCATCACGATGCTTGATTCATTTCTCTATCACAGTTCGGGAGCGCCTAGATCGATGGGCAGTCAATGGGGATGCTTGCACTTCTCTTGTCGATGAAGCTTGAACTCCTGTGGATATGACCTTCTCATCCATGAGGTCTATGAGAATCTCTTCAATGGATTTATCTACTGCACTAAAGTCACCCGACATACATGCTCGAGATCAGATATCTTGGGTCAATGAACACGTAATCAAGGTAGTAGAATGGATGGTGAGGTCTCAATAAGCACAATGCGGTAATAGTCATCTCTTTATGGAATCGAATAATCACAATTGGCAAAAGTGTCCACGATAATACATTCGATGGGTTAAATAGATAACATCATAATGTATTCATCCAACAGGTGGGAACACCTCAATCAATGTGATTCCATCCATTATGGTGCGGTCCCAATGGTCCAATGGCGATGACTTCGGAAATAACTTTGTTTCTAGACATTCTGGAGCATCGTTCTAATAGTCGGGATGCCTCCAACAAGCATATCACTCCGCCATGGTGAAGTGCCAATCTACATTGTTCTGCTATTGTGGTGAGGTTCATGTTCTGCAAACCTTCTTTCTGTGAAGTCCTCTCTAGAACTTCCTGTAATTTTTCTAACTTAGATTTCTTCTTGTTGAGTTTTTTGGCCTTCTTTCCTATGATCTGAGTTACTAGGTTCCTCTTTTCATTCTTATTCTTATCTGTACTTAACATAGTAGCTTCACACTGTTGAGGGTCTTTCATAGGGTTCGAGGGTAATACTTCTTCTCTTATCATTTTTGGAGTAGGTTCTCTACTCTCATGTATGGATAAGTTCTCTAAGTATTCTTTTGTTCTTTCAACTTCGATAGCTAGATCTATGTCCCTTAGTTTCTTTGACTTGTCCTCCTTTTCTTTTATTAAGCGTGTTATTCTCCTAGACATGAAATCCCTTCATTCTTGTTTTTTCTTTTCTAGATCTTCCTCTTCTTCTTTCCTTCGGATGTGATTTCTCTCAATCCAAGTCCTTCCTAACAAAAGTGAGAAAGGAGTGTTGTTCTCAACAAACTTAATGACCTCGAATGCTTCTTTTTTTGATGTTCCATGAGCGATCATAGGTACATGGGTAAGTCTTTCACATAGGGTTATTTGTTTTCCTTTAAATAATCTTATGCCTCCTAATGAAGGAACCATATCAGGATTTCCTAAGATTTCCCAAGTACTTTCTATCATAACATTCACCTATTTTTCTGCATCCAATACACAGTCTATGTCGAAGTCTCCTATTCATGTTTCTATGCAATCTTTCTCTTTTAATATCTCTGATAAACTAGTGTCTCTGTGATCATTCAATGTTTTTTTCATTTGCAATAATATAGCCTCTGATTCTTTCTGGTTTTTTAGCATATTCTTAGTCTCTTGGCCTTCCTCGGGGTTTTCTTGTCTCATATTCATCTTTTCAACTTTATCGATCATTCTAAATCCAAAACTTCATTTCCAGTATCTTTACAACAAAGGGAAATAGGACCTCTACCAGGGAATTCCTTAGCAATATGTCCTGGTCTTCTACAAATATAACAAAGAGTCAATCCTCTCTTTCTCTTGAATGATCCCCAACCTTTCTTGTACTGCGCACTAGGATCGCAGTGATGGACCTACAAAAAATTATTTCTAGGATTGTACATCCACTTATCAGTCCAAAACTTATTTCTATGCATAGGAATCACATATATTTCACTAGTTCTATCAGATCTATTCATATCATATCTTCTTTCTTCGATTTTTTCCCTAGTTTTCATAATAGGACCAACTATATTAAACATACCTAGATCCATTCTTTTGAAAAAAGAAAAATCCACTTATATTACCTTTATCAAAGCACAAAGATTTAAGATCTTACCTCTTTTATTTAGATCAGACTTCTCTTCTTAGCACAGAGCTTCACAAGTCAAGTAGAGTATTTTTCACTGGGAAAACAATTCTATGCACAGAGCTTTCTCTTTTCTTCATTTCCCAACATTAACAGTTTCAGGTCCCGACAATGGAACCATTTGTTAGCACTGGGGAATACCTAGGGTTCAACGCTTCAACATCGCACCAACAAAACCCTAACTGTTGGCCCTTTCGAAAACACCTGCGAAGCAAATGAAGTCTCACCCGAGGTAGAGGTAGGGGGGTTGCAAGACTCAAGTGTCTACAACCTATCTAGGACACAGATCTATGATCACAGTACTTAACAAATCACTTAGCAGTTAACATTCATTAGTATTTAACCCTTATTCACATCACATGAAAAAACCCTAATTACAGAGCAGTGCAATATTCAACAAGATATAACACACTCTAGCACTTAGCACATAGAAATAGATCAGATCTATCATTCATTCACATCACTAAGCACTAAGATACTATATCATTTTCATATAACATACATAAATATAACAACACTAAGCATAAATCACATCAATCACACAAAGAAACCATAACACGGGATATACGTGGTAAACCCCCTGCGTGGTTCTATGTCCACCAAATCTTTGTCTTCTTTATTATCTTCTGTCAATATTATTACATGCACATAGCCTCAATAGGAGATATGCATGCACCTGGTTGGATCCTCCTTCCCCGATCTTGACATAGCACAGATCCTTTCTTACAATCACTTGCACTTATCTCTGCAAGTTCTCAACACACGGTATGCACAGAGATAACTCAATCACATAGATCCAACTACTTACATTGCTTGCACTTAGCATAACATCACTTAGCCCTGCATATTCTCTTTACTTACATCACCTAGATTTCTATTTATACATTACAAAAGGGCCTAAGAATGGGTAAACCCATGGGCCAACATCCCATACTCGTTACATAAACCCTAAACCCAAAAATCTCGCAAAAGGGGGCGAGATCCTGCAATCTTCGTTTCGTCTGGCGCTCCATCTTCAACTAGCCTGTCGAAGTCCCAAAATTGGTCAAACATGACCAGCGTTTCCACAAAACCTGGTCAAGGGCCAACATACATTATTGTGATCTTATAAACATCTAGTTGTATTTTTATCTATTGAAGTTATGATTATCATACTAACCTTTGGTCAAAGTTAAAGTTGTTTTTTTTCTTTATATGAGAGATGATCGATGATAGATATATTATTACAATGATGAATGTTCCATATATAGAGAACATATGGTGACCATCCATGAAAGGATGCATCCCTTGGATAATAAATAGCTATTTGTTATTATCATTTACTTATTATATATAGTATTTAATAATCAATAATTATATTATTAATTATTAATTTAAGAGAATGTCTTCCCGATGTTGTCCAAACATCAACACTCCCTCTCAACGAAGGAGACATTGCACATCATGCCAAGATTGTCTCTGAAGTATACAAATTCACCCTAGACTCATGAAACTTGTCTAGAAATCTTGGGAGATGTCTTTTTCCCACCCAAACCAAGGAGACAATCCTTATGTGGCTCTCCCTTCGAGCCAATTGACTCTCTCTGAGATCAGGATCACTCTGGATCTACATGTAATATCATATGTTAAGAACCAAATATCAATATAGCATAGAAAAACCTCAGAATAAGTACTCAATGCCTTGAAAATATATAATTTCAGAAAATAAGCCTCTTCGAGGGGGCAACCTCCTTTTGCCCCACATAAATGTTCAAGTACAAGATGATTCAAAATAAAAATGTCTACTTGGTATATATAGGAGACCAAGAGGTATAATTACAACTAATGGAATAAAGACGACATAAATAAAATAGCATTACTAATGTAATATGCCCCAGTTAAGGGGTAGTGAGCCAATATTAGGGCTTAACATGCCCCTCCCCTTGAGACAAGTGGTGTCTGAAAAGATTGAGTAACTCTAGATGCTTCTGTATAAAAGACTCATCTTCCCAAGTGGAATCTTCAATCGGTAGTTTCCTCCATTTAATGAGATACTCTGAAATGGATTTATTCCTTAACTGGCGAATTCTTGTGTCAGTGATGGCTTCAGGATCCAATATGATTTTTCCTTCCTCATCAAGTTCTGGAAATATAGTTTG
>SNQJ01S0028893.1:34303-69889 GCA_010110895.2 Picea sitchensis
TCCAATGCATTACACGATATCGTGGGAGTCAACTCTTCAGACGAAATTGCTTCTACGTTTTCATCTTGAGATGGTTCTTGTTCTTGTTCTTCTTCCTCTTCACAATCTGTGTAGAATAATTTATTCTCACCACACTTATGTCCATTACTGTACTTGTTGTCACAATTAAAGCATAAACCTTTTGCTTTTCTTTCCTCTAATTGTTGAGGTGTCAACCTTGTGAGTTGAGGTGTTTTAGAAGAAGGAGCATTATTCTCTCTATAGATGTTAGTATTGGTCCTTCTAGTAGCCATAGCCATATTTTTAGTTTCAACATTTCTTGCCACTCTAAATGCATTCTCCAATGATTTGGGTTCCCAAAGGTGAACCTCATGTTGAATGTTATCCTTTAAAATTCCTATGAATACATCAATCAAGTGCTCATCTAGAATATCTGTTACATTTATATTCAATCTTTAGAAGTTCTCATTGTGCTCTGTAACTGAACCCTTTTGCTTGACATTTATCAATTGGCTAAAGACGGTATTTCTCCTTTTATCCTCATAGTGTGCTATCATTTCTTCCATGAAAATTTTCCAAGTGATGAGTGATTTGCGAGAACAAAGCCATCGATACCATACAAATTGATTGGGTTCTAAATATAAAGAATCAATTCGTACCTTTTGTGTTTGTGGAACATTATGTAGATCAAATAATTGCTCCATTTGAAGTATCCATGTGATTGGGTCCTTGCCATCAAACTTCCTCATATCGATCTTAGGAACGTGGTTGGTCTTCAACCCAAAGTTGGAGTTTCTCCATTATAGATTCACCTTCCTTGTGTCCTCATCATGACTTTCATGGGATACATTTTCACTTTTAGGTGTCCTCTCTATTAGGAAGTTTTTCAATTCTTCCATGATTTCCCCTTTTAAACCATCCATCTTAGTATTTATTGCCTCAAACTTAGCTTCCGTTGAATCCATAATCTCTTGTAGTTCATATTTTGTTACTAACTTCTTTTGTAAATCATTTATGTCCCTACGCATTTCTTCACCTTCATCAAGAGTCCATGTAGGATTTTCTAGAGGTTTATTTTGTGTAGAAGTTCCCTTTTTGGGTGGCATGTTGGCTAGGTATCACTTTTGAACCTTGATTTTGAGGTGGTTCTGCTAGACAATATTTATTTTGTTGTATATCCAAAGTTTTAGCCCTTCTGGGTATGAAACTTTATTTTTTGTAGTTCTCTAATATTTCTTCTCTGCAATGCCACATGTCTGATCAAAATTGGATGTGCCAAATGGAATTTACAGTAACTTCCCCCAACTTGCTGATTTTTGGCCTTTCCAGGAGATCTAACTTGTATAGCGTGCCCTGCACAAAATAATTGATATTAAATTATGAAACTCGTACCAAAAATACTACAGACTGTCAACTATCCAATGTAATCAACGTCACTCAATTTGGATACTCTAGGAATAAGTTATGATTTGTTTACCTAGACCACCTTCTTGAGAATAGTCAATAGGACTAGTCAAATACCCTATCTTCCACAGATACCTTACTAATTTATGTAACTATCCTCCAGATTTCAGGGTCTGAAACGTTACAAAAAAAAATTTATAGCGGAAATTTTGCAATGGCTCAGTTTAGGATGATTCCAAAACCCTAACTTGCACATGGTGTATCTACGAAAGCATAAGGCCTCAGGAGCTGAAATTTTAACCCAATGTACCTTGTTCCGTCTACTAAATATCATCCAAGTCGTTCCTTCTGAAACATTGTAGAAAAACAGTTATATAGAAAATTCCAAGGTGTCTCAGATGTAGCAGCGAAACCCCAAGACCTTGAGCTCTGATACCATATGTTAAGAACCAAATATCAATATAGCATAGAAAAACCTCAGAATAAGTACTCAACGCCTTGAAAATATATAATTTCAGATAATAAGCCTCTTCGAGGGTGCAACCTCCTTTTACCCCACATAAATGTTCAAGTACAAGATGATTCAAAATAAAAATGTCTCCTTGGTATATATAGGAAACTAGGAGGTATAATTACAACTAATGGAAAAAAGCCAACATAAATAAAATAAAATTACTAATGTAATATGCCCCAGTTAAGGGGTAGTCAACCAATATTAGGGCTTAACATCATATAGCATGTATATAACATATATCATGCTAAATAACACGTGGAAAGCACCTCAACCACCTTGAGTCCATATTACTCCTTTTCATGATCAAATAAGGACTACGCTTGGGACCATTTACCACAAGTGTACCTTTATGATAAATGTATCCTATTTCCCTTGGTCTGCATCCCAATCTAGGATAAGTTTTTCCCAATACTGAAACATCAACACTCCCTCTTAGCTAGGGAGGTATCTTTCCATAGTAGTACACAACTACTATCCAGTGGTACACAACTATTATCCAATGGTACACAACCACTGCTAGTAGCACACATATACTGTCTAGTGACACACAGTCAGTGCCAGTGGTACACAACCATTGTAGTAGCAAAAGTTTTGTCACGCATGGCACTCCCATGTGGACTTCTAGAGTCTACTCCCTCTAGAAACACTAGGGTCAACTCCCCATGGTGTGTGATGCCAAGGTAAACTCCCTTGACATGTCCTCGTGTTCTCTCCACATGGGATGTGTCCTCACGTTCTCTCCACAAGGTACGTTGGGCTATAATCCCAAACACACTTTATCCCTTCTCGGATAAGTTTCCAACTTATTCCTTCTCAGATAAGTGCCTTCACATATCAACTCAACTCAATTCACAGAGGAGTACGATATGGAGAATGTCTATCACACATGGAATTCCCATGTGTGCTTCTAGAGATTACTACCTCTAGAAACACTAGGGTTAGCTCCCCATACTATTTGACGTGAAGGTCAACTGCTTTGACATGCCCTCATGCGCTCTCCACAAGGGACGTGTACTCATGTGCTCTCCACAAGGGACATGTCCTCATGTTCTATCCACAAGGGACATTGGTCTATAAGACCAAATGCACTTATCCCTTCTAGGGTAAGTTTCCCCATAGATGAACTCAACTCAGTCATAGAGGAGTACGATCTTGTGTTAGGGACCTAACCCCTCACGTAGTTAGAATAATATATTTCCATGTAATAAAGGTCAACATTAATAAGGCCTAGCAATAAGGAAGAATAAGTCCAATGTAAGAATACCTAATAGAAACTTCCACTTCTAGAAGGATCTTCCTCTAGATAGTTCTTTTGATAGACATATTTAGTATAAATAGGAGTCAAGGGTATGATAAATTTTGTCTTGGATATTATTGTAACAGATCTCTTCTCAACTGGAGGTTACCCCCTCGAAGAGGCAAGTTAACATTTCTCTCAGTAATCAAAGTGTTATTTTTGGTAATATTTTGGCTTCATTCTGGTATTATTGTGGTGTTATTATGGTTATATTTTTGTTCATCTACCATTTCTAGCTATTTATTTTTGTTATGCATACTTTTATTATCTGGAATATTACAAGTATTATTAGATCACCTTCCTCGGTAGAAAATTATGGGTTAATTTTTTTCAGGGTAGATACGTATTCCAGTGTCTTTAGTCTATAGATATCTTTCGTTATGTGAATAAACCCATGGTCAGGGATTCATACACACAGAAAATACAAGTGGTACTTAAGTGCACATCTGTTGTCCACCCTTGTAACCCTTATTGGTACCCCTTTAAGTGGTAGCGCATCAGACAACACCCGTATATCGATCAGCCTAGATATTCTGAAGCCCTCCATAGATAAATTGATAGGCCGCTTGACTTCTATAGTTCCACTGAGAACAACACTTGGGAAGATACTCTCTAGTACCTGGGTAGTCGGGTAGTATGACTAAGGGAATGGTCTAGCCTCCTTAGTTGGTGCCCTGAGATATTGGCCCGAGTACTACTGTTGGACCCCACATGTATATTAGAGAGCTATAGCACAGGACAAACCCTTGTCTGTAGAATCCTTGAATACCTAACCCTTGGGATGGAAACAAAAAATAGAATAGACAAGATCTATTACAGCGCAACTATGTCTCCTACATTCGAGTTACAAAATTACTACACATTTGTTCCTGTTAAGCATTTGGACATTTCATCACTACAGTATTCTTCATATCAGAGTATAACTCCATAGGATTATTTGATACCTATTTCGTTGGATTTCTCTCTTCACCCTTATCGCAATCATACCTATCATTTTTCAGCAAAACAAAATTTGTGTGGACCCAACCCCCTTACAACACCCTTATTTGGGATTTACCCCATTGGATTCAACTCATTTCCCTGATCAGTGTGATACACTTCACCCATAACCCATTTTATTTGTGGTCCCACTTTCCCCTTTTTGTGTTCCCTCGTCATCATGGCCCACACATGTAGCCAAGACTTGGAAGCCCGCTTCAATACCTTGCACTCTAATTTCACACAAACCCAACAAGAAGTGCGACAACTTAGTGCCAATGTTGTCTCCATCAATAAAAAAATGCATTCCTCCATCACTGCTTCAGTCGCTACCTAAATCATAGAAATCAAACAATATATCAAAAGAAGACATTACTACCCAACTTGAATCTATCGCAACGACGATCTGTGCCAAGCTGCATATCCCTGCAGATATTCCCTTATCTAACACACCTTTGCATACCGAAGGTGAAGCTTCCTCTCATTCCCATAATTTTCTGCCCCATCACTTTCAGTGTGACCTACTCCTTTCGCATGTGGATTTGACCAAATTTGATGGATTGAATCCCACTAGCTGGGTAACTCAAATGGAACATTATTTCTCTTTGTATAGAATTACGGATGAGTTGGCCAAACTCTGGTATGGTGTTCTCCATCTAGATCAATAACATTGGCAATGATGGCAATGGAGAAACAATTATTGCCAAGGGTATGTGGCTTGGACACACTTTGTGACAAAGCCTTATGAACTATTTGACACTGACACCAACCATTTAGCTTGTTTGACAAAGTTGAAACAATCTGGCACAGTGGAAGAATTTATAGCTTCTTTTGAGCGACTAGCATTTTGTACATAGGGCATGTCTGATGATTTTTTTCGATAATTTTGTCTGGTCCTTCCCATGGAATTCATGATCATTCCATTCACCTTGTCCCAGGAAGCCTTCCTCCCAATATCCTTCCCTATCATCACCCATTTTCCCCAAAAAATGAAATTGAGAAAATGGTTCAAGAACTTCTCAACGCAGGTGTTATCCGACCTAGTATGAGCCCCTACTCTTCTCCTGTGGTCATGGTCCTTAAGAAAGAAGGTTCTTGGTGCATGTGTCCTGACTTCCACGCCCTCAATAAACTCACCATTAAAGACAAATTTCCCATTCTTGTCATTGATGACCTCTTGAATGAATTGAGTGGCACCCATTTCTTTACTAAACTTGATCTTCGTTCCGGCTACCACTAGATTCGTATGAAAGAGGAAGACATTCCTAAGACTGCCTTTAGAACTCATGAGGGCCACTATGAGTTTTTGGCCATGCCCTTTGGCTTGTGTAATGTCCCTCCACTTTCCAAATCCTCATGAATCATGTCTTCTGTCCTTTTCTCTGTCATTTTTTGTTAGTTTTCTTTGATGATATCCTCATCTATAGAAAAACCTAGTCAATCCATCTTTCTCATGTGGATCAAGTTCTCTATCTACTCTCTCAGCAACAAATTTTCCTCAAACAATCTAAATGTGCTTTTGGTGCCTTAGAAGTCGAGTACTTGGGTCATCTTGTGGGAAAGTCCGACGTCAGGGTGGATCCCAAAAATATTGAAGCTATGCAAGATTGGTCTCACCCGAAGACTCTCAAAAGCTTGCAGGGATTTATGGGTTTAACAATTTATTATTGCAATATTGTTAAGAATTATGGAAATATTGTGACACCTCTCACTGCACTCCTTAAAAATAATTCTTTCACTTGGACTCCAACAACTACTCAGGATTTTCAAACATTGAAGATGACCATGTGCACCACTCTATTTCTAGCCCTTCCTGATTTCACAAAGACCTTTTTCCTGGAATGTGATGCTTCCAGGAAAGGAATTGGCAATGCCCTTATGCAAGAGGGTCAACCTTTGGCCTTTACCAGCAAACATCTATCTGAGAGAAATTTGGGAAAACCAATCTATGAAAATGAAATGTTGGCTATTATGCATGACATGGATCTTTGGCGCCCTTATCCATTGGGAAAACGCTTCGAAATTATGACAGATCATCAAAGCCTTAAGTATTTTCTGGAACAACACCTTTCCTCCCCTAAGAAACAAAAATGGGTGACTAATCTCTTTGGATATGATTATGAGATCATTTACAAGAAAGGAAAAGACAATGTAGTTGTTGATGCACTGTCCCGAAAATATGAAGATGAAGGGTCATTTTTTTCTCTCTCCTTCATTGTACCAGATTGGTTCCAAGTTGTTCGACAGGAATGGCTACATGATCCCAAAAGTTCACATCTGATACAACAATTGCAGTGCAATTCTTCAGTTTCCCCAGGGTACTCTTGGCTCTATGAGGAGCTTTGATACAAAGGTCGTTTGTATTTAAGTAAACAGTCAAAACTTAAATCCATGATACTTTATGAGCTTCATGCTACACCCACAACTGGGCACTCTAGGTTTACCAAAACCTATGACCGGGTCAAACGTTCTTTTTTCTAGGATGGTATGAAATAGGACTTTCGTAATTTTGTGGTTGAATGTGATGTGTGTCAATGAAACAAGGGAGAAATAGTCAAATCTCTTGGCACACTACAAGCGCTTCTGATTCCACCTACTATTTGGCAGGATATCTCTATGAATTTTATTGTAGTATTACCTAAATTGGGAAATAAATCAGTCATTATGGTGGTAGTTTATCATCTTTCCAATTATGCTCATTTATGTGCTCTTCAGCACCCATTTACAACATCCATTGTGGCTCAACTTTTCATGGATCGGGTCTTCAAGCTTCATGGCATGCCACATTCTATTGTCTCTGATCGCGACCCAACTTTCACCAGAAATTTTTGGCAAGAACTATTAAAGCTACAAGTCACCCAATTGCATCTCATCACAGCTTATCATCCCTAGACTGATGGTCAAATTGAAGTTGTCAACAAATGTTTGGAACCATATTTGAGGTGTTTTTCATCAGAAAGGAAACATCAATAGGCTCAATGGTTACCACTAGTTGAATGGTGGTACAACACTTCATACCATACATCTACCTACATGACTCCTTTTGAATCCATATATGGACAAAATACACCTTCAGTTCTCTCATATTTTCCAGGTGTCTTGAAGGTCCAGGCGGTAGACGAAACACTTACAGTTCGAAAGGCTATTCTCCATGCCCTCAAATATAATTTGTTCATGGCCTATAATTTCATGAAGCAAAAAGCAGATCAAATTCGCTCTGAACATCAATTTGTAGAAGGGGATCAGGTGTTTCTTAGATTGCAACCTTACAAGAAAAATTCCCTCAAGGCTAACCATTTTTAGAAACTAGCACCCAAATTTTAGGGTCCTTATAAAATTCTCAAGCATGTGGGATAGGTGGCCTATCAGTTATCTTTACCCAGTCATTCTAAGATCCATCCTATTTTTCATGTTTCCTGCTTAAATAAGGTGATTGGAACTAACTGCCAAACCCAAACCACCCTTCCGAAGTTGGATGAAGAAGGCTCCATTTGGCTATAGTCACAAGCAGTTTTGGACCAGTGTGAGCATCGTCTGCATCAGAAAACCATCAAGGAAGTGTTAGTCCAGTGGAAAGATACAACTCCAGCAAATGCCACTTGGGAACGAGCTACCATTCTGCAACAATTTCCCCATCTCAAGTCTTGAGGACAAGGTTTTTTTATGGGGTAGGGCATGTTAGGGACCTAACCCCTCATGTAGGTAGAATAATATATTTCCATTTAATAAAGGTCAACATTAATAAGGCCTAGTAATAAGGAAGAATAAGTCCAATGTAAGAAGACCTAATAGAAGCTTCCACTTCTAGAAGGATCTTCCTCTAGATGGTTCTTTTGATAGACATATTTAGTATAAATAGGATTCGAGGGTATGAGAAATTTTTCCTTGGATATTATTGTAACAAATCTTTGCTCAACTGGAGGTTTCCCCCTCTAAGAGGCAAGTGAACATTGCTCTCAGTAATGAAAGTGTTCTTTTTGGTAATATTCGGGCTTCATTCTGGTATTATTGTGGTGTTATTCTGGTTATATTGTTATTCATATTCCATTTCTAGATATTTATTTATGTTCTACATACCTTCATTATTTGGAATATTACATCTGGAGAATGTCTCAGGAAGTTGCAAGCATCAACACTCCCTCTCAGCGAGGGAGGCAGTCTTTGTCATGCTAAGTCTTTCATGGAAGTACTCGAACTTCATCCTAGTTTGGTAAGAACATCAGCATCCTGCTCATCTGTAGGAAGGTATTACACCAGTAATGCCTTCCTCTGCACCATGTCTTATATGTAATGGTACATGATCTCAATGTGGTTGGACTTGTCATAAAACAATGGATTATATGAAATATTCACACAACTTTGGTTACCATAATGAATAACAGTGGAATCCAGCACATGTTCAGATAAATCCGTAAGTAGATTGTGAAGCCACACTGCTTTGCAAAATGACACACTTAATGCAATTGTTCTCTTCTTATACAGTGATAAAAGCCACAAAAATTTGTTTCCTGCTACACCAGGAAACCATGGCATATCCCAAAGTGAAGCAACACCCAAAGGTTTTCTTCCAATCTTTTGTGCTCCCTTCCTAATCAAAGTCAGTATATCCTTACAATCTCATGTCAATACTGGAATTATATCTCATACCATGTCCAACTGTGCCTCATAGGTATCTCAATACATGCTTCGCAATAATACATTGTGTCTGTCTCTGTTGACTCATAAAATGGATAAGTTTCCTCACTACATAGAAAATATATGGTCTGGTGTTAACCAGATACATTAGTGATCCAATCAGTTGTTTGTATAGAGTCGAATAAATTTATTTGGAATCAGAATAATACACACTTAGTTTCTTCATATCCATCACCATTGGTGTAGCCATGGGCTTCTAGTTCAACATCCCAAACTTCTTCAATATCTCAATTGTGTACTTCCCCTAACTTAGGAATATATCATCAGTTCTCTGCCACACCTATAGTCCCAAGAATTATTGCATCATACCAAGGTCCTTCATCTCAAACTCAAAGGCCAACACATACTTTAATTCAAAAATAAGGCTCTCTATACCAGTGAGGACTAAATCATCAACATAGAGGACCAACATTACGGACTCACCATTAACATTGATGTAGTGCAAGTTGGGATCAACAACACTTTTTCTAAAGCCCAAACTCATTAGTACACTCAACAAGTTCCATATGTCCCAGCCATTGAGGGTTCATACTATAATGACCTCAAATATTACTTGCAACATGGCACAACCACTGATTACCTTAATGATAAGTAGAAGAGATCACTCAAGTTGAAATCTTTGCAATATCAGGTGTTGCATGGGATTCTATTTAGAAAGAACTATGATGGCGTGTTACTCAGATGCCTTGAGAAACAAGATGTTGATAAGGTAATGAAGGACATGCATGATAAACCTGCTAGTGGCCATTTTTTGAGAGACACAACACCTCACAAAGTGTTTAGAGCCAGATATTATTGGCCCACACTATTCAAGGATGCACATGCATATTCAAGAAGTTTTGAAGCATGTCAGAAGGCTACAGGAAGAGAACACAAATTGGCTACTCCACTCCAACCTGCTTATATTGAAGAACCCTTCGAACAATGGGGTATGGAAATAAATGGTGATATTAATCCACATTCCTCCAAGAAAAATAGGTATATTATGACCACTATTGATTATTTTACATGATGGATTGAAGCAATACCACTGGTAAAAGCAAATCAAGAGGTAGTGATTAGTTTTCTTGAACAAAACATCATCACAAGGTTTGGAGTTCCTAACTCTCTAGTGTTTGATAATGAAACTTATTTTTCATATTTAAAATTATCTGAGTTTGCATTAGAGAAAGGGATCATTTTGAAGTATTCTTCCAATTATTACCCTCAAGAAAATGGCTTAGCGGAATCCACAAACAAGAACATAATCTATATCCTCAAATGAACCATGGTTGATCACTAGAGAAATTGGCACAGAGCTCTGTCAAATGCCCTCTAGGATAATTGCATCACTCCTAAGGTCACCATAAGAAATTCTCCATATTTCCTTGTTTACGGGAAATAAATCGTCTTACCCTCAAATATTTACCTTCCTTCCTTGCAGCTCACTCAATAATCCTGAGGAAGAGAGTACCATGTCATTCAACGACGCATCAATACATTGCTTAGTTTAGAATAGAGTCGCACTAAATCCAAAATAAAGTTTGAATCTCACCAATAGACTATGAAATGTTGGTTTGATAATAAATCTGCTGGTGAAAAATAATTCCAAGTTGGGGACTTAGTCCTCAAAAGGGACAAGCCACACAAAGATAAAGGGAAACATTCAAAATTCCAGCAACTTTGGCTTGGCCCTTATGTCATCAAAGAAACATTGGCCAAGGAACCTTTCGGTTACAAAAACTTCAGGGGGAAGTTGATTTCATCCCTATTAATGGTCAAATCCTCAAACATTACATCAGCTAGCCATTGAGGTTTCTTTCACTTGTACATAAATACAATTTTCCTCTTTTTGGTTTTACTGTGTTTCTTGTCTTTTCTCTTGTTTCCTGATTGTTTCCTAGTATGTTTTGATTAGATTTGTTTTTTTTATCCTTCTTGAGAAATTTACTCCCCCCAATCTTGATTTCACTATAACTTAGTCATGGTCAAATATTTAATCAGTAGCACATCTGGTGTAAATAGCCTAATATCTATGTAATATGGTGTTCAATCCATGCATCTCCCCAGTAATGTAGACCCCATTATGTGTTATCTCAAGTGAGATCTAGTGGAGGAACATAGTTCATCAATACACAAGAACAATGGAAAGAAACAGAGAACCAAGGGACTCAACTTAATAGTAGATTTCCACATTATGTGAACTAAAATGAAAATTGTTTAGAAGGGGTGTTTGTTGTATGTTGGGAATCGTAACTCAAGAATTTCACTCATATATAATCAAGTTAGCAGATCTCACCATCATAGGTTCCATCCCTAGTGCCTTTAACGGTTAACTAGAATCCCCCCATCCACCTCTCTCTCTAAAAAAAAGAGAATCAAATATTATAAAAGGTAAAGGATTGGGAAAGGATTTCCAGATCACATGTGACATGCATGTATCTCCATTGGGGCTATGGACATTCGTTGATAGCGGAGAAATGCTTGTGACACTAGGGTGACTCCATCGAGGCTATGGATGCTCGTTGGAAGTGGAGAAACACCAGAGAAATGTGTTATAACTTGTATTCTCATCATTCTTGACTTTTCACTCTTGTTATACTTACTACACCCCCTACTCTAGTCATTTATCATATGAATAAAAAATCAATTTGGAAGCAATCGGGTTAAGGGAAAACTCCCGCCCCTCTGTGAGACATCCTAGTTCTTTCAATATCGAAGCTATGGGACCTATATTTTATCTCTTATGGTTTTTCATAATGGGTGTACCCCTCCCAAAATATGTGTGAAAATCATCTTACAGATATTAAGGGCTTCGCCCAGTGTGTCGCCATTTTTTGTGACAGGAACTATAACCCTCCTTTTTCCTTTATTTGCATCTTCTTTAGAAAATGGAGCCCCTCATTTTTTATGTTTGAAATAGATTTTTTTACCTCTCTTTGCCTCAAGTCTCTTAGAGAAATATTTTTCACCTTAAGAAAGCTCCTGTAAAAGAAGGTACTTGAAAATTCTCATTTTTGAGAAAGTTAGAAGAAATTGACAAAGTTAGTTCTAACTCCTCCAATGTGAATCTGAGTAGTTACATTTAACTCCTTCGATTCACATCAGATGACTTTATCTATTTTTTCATATATACCCTAGCCTATCGCACAACTTGAACCTAAATCTTTCGATGTGAATTGGAGGAGTTGGTTCCAACTCCTATGATTCACATCAGAGGAGTTTCTTTATTCCTCGTTGATGCCCCTTATCATGTAAGTTAATATTAACTCTTTCGATGTGAATCAGAGGAGTTGATTCCAACTCCTACAATTCACATCGGAGGATTTTCTTTCAATTTTTTCAAATTTCATAGAAGAGGTTGTTATCAAGTCCTCTGACCTTAATTATCTCACCAACCCCCCATTTATTGAAAATTCCTCCAATCTATTTATACAGTGAGCAACCCAAACTTTTCATTGTTTTACTAAAGAAGTGGAGGAGAGGGGAGTTTCTTAAAACCTGCGCATAAAATAATCATGTCCAAGCTCACGTGTTATCACCTCCTTCCATGTGGCATTAGGTCTACAGGTACGGAAATTTTTTTAGTCTAGCTAGGGTTAGGGTTTTCTTTTGAATATTTTCCTTCCATACTTTATTTTTTTTCCTTCTTTCAGCAAGTAGTCTTTTTTCCCGACTGCCATATCCTCATTTGACTCTGCAAGTAGTGTATACCAATACATTGTTCTCCCTCATTATATCACCATATCAAGTGCCTTAGCGGCCCACATGAAATTTGAAACACCTTTCTAGATAGCCCTAATAAAATAAAATAAAAAACAAGTTCCCCAACCTTAGCATGAGGATCGTGTTCAAATTGCTAAGTCCAGCAATAGAATTTGTCATCCCCACAAGTTTTCAATTGGGGGATGTCTTGGTAACTTCTCTGATGCAATTGAAACAGTTCCAAGAAACTCCTCTGAACTTACGACCATCAATTTGGCCACTTAAATGTAACTCTTCCAACCATATCCGAGGATTTCATGCTAACTCCTCTGATATGATCAGAGAAGTTTCAATTAACTTCGCCAATTTTTGTAAGACTTATGGAACACTTAATAACAAATCTTATGATGTATTATCGAAAGAGTTATAACTAACTCCTCCAATGCACATTGAAGGAGTTCTCCTTAAACCTACTGATTAGATACTTTTCAAGCATGTCCTCATATGCCTTGGAGCACTTAATACGAACTCCTCTGATTTGCATCAGAGGAGTTAATCTCTGGACCTCTGATTTTTATTTTTTAAGCTCATTTCCCACCCTTTTCTCCCTAATTTTTCACTAAGCTTCTCATGCATGTCTACCACCACTTTGACATCCTCAGATGATATCTCTTTTTCCAAAAATGGTCCCAATGGTTCTTCTGGTAGTTGAAACTCGTTAGTTTCATTGAATTGTATGTTATATCCTGATATGTGTACTAAACTCATTTTTTATGGTAGCTTCAAGCATGTCACCTCGAAATAAAACTACAAGCAAGGTATCTGGAGCTAAGACCTATGTTAGTGGACAACAAGTAGAAGGTGAACCAAAAATCCTCGGAGCCATGTATGATGATACATTAGGATTGATAAAGAAGGAAAGAGAAACATTGAAATGGGGAGAAATATATTACATGTTCAAAAAATATAATTTCTCCACCAAAGTCAGAGATCTATATGAGCTTCAAGTGTTTAATAATATTAGAAAATTCAGTATTTTGAGTGTATTAGCGCACCTAGCAGTATTCTCCTACGTAGATGCCATCTCATGGATTCTAAAGAACATTGATGTAAGCAGCAGATACATTTGTAATGCAAGGAAAGAATCCATAGCTTCATTTAGACCCGAGAATTTGGCCAAGTGTTATCATATTGATGAAGGGATCAAAAGGTTGGATAGTAAACTCCTCATCAAATTCAAGTACACACGTAAGGATCTATTCCCCAAGTGGTATAGGGGATATAAGCAATATAAGTATATACCTAAAAGTTGATACCCCACGAGTGCCTTGAGAAGACCCTACCAGTACTTGGTAGCCATGTTGTGCATATTGTATGGGGAATCTAACACGACACAATTCTCCCTATCCTATATACCTCAAATATATTACTATGTAGATGCAGGGACATCGTTCAATTGGAATGAGATCCTATCTAAGAACCTCATTGTAGCTATCTTCGTGGTGAAGCAAACCCAACCCAAAATGTTCTCAAGATTCCATATGTCCTCGTACCTCTTGGACATCATGTGCATAGCTCACAAGTACCCTGACATGGGGTGGAATTGGATACCATCTGACCCTACAATCCACATATACTGTAAAATGATGTGGGAGCACAAATATCATATGGAATATCAAAGGATATGTGAGAAATTTTTGGCTCCATTATATAAGTTCATCTTTTTCACCCCTCCTCCATGCATGACTTACAAATCCATGGAATTTATAAGGAGAATCGAGGATTGGTATCTCATGGAGCACGATAATTATATAATAAAACATGGCGCAATGAAACCACCCCATTTACTTCCCTAGTTCATGCCCAACAAACTTATGCTCCAAGAATTGGCATATCAAACCATCATACATGGAATTGGGGGAATGTTATACTGACTAAAGAAATAAATTTTTCCTCTACTTCCATTGCATTTGGGAAATTATTTCTTTGAAAACACTAAAAGGGACCAAGAAGAAGTAAACACAATCTTGTCCTATCACTTCAGGGAAGACATATACAATAGACATGATCCCAAAAATATTGTTAGAGAGCATTTCAACAAGATCAATCTACCTTTAGAGTATACCATAGATATTTTGGAGGAGGAGGAAGTACACCAGAATGCCCAGACATATGATGATGTCATCTTCAATGGGTGTCAAAATCTGAGAGGAAGGATCACAGATGAAGAAAAAGTGAGAGAAGAATCCAAGAAGAAGGAAAATCAAGAAGAAGTTGAGCGATATTCCCCCATTTCCATCTCAACACACTTAGGATATGCAGAAGAAGAAGAAGAATTATCGGTTGATAAAAATAGGAGAGACAAAGAGAAGGTTTTAAAAAAGAAAAATGATGCAAAAAATAAGAAGGGGAAGATTGAGGCCAATGAGGCCAAAGCTAAAGTTGAAGTAGAGGAAAAATTCACAGCAGAGAAAGAGGCCAAATGAAAGGAACAAGTAGCAAAAGAAGCAGCGGAAAAAGAAGAAAAGGAAGCTAAAGAGACAGCCAAAAAAGATGTTGAAGAAGAAAGGAAACACAAAGGCATGGAATATAGAGGAGGTGATGCACATCCATGGAAACGAACATTCCAGAAATATCTACCGTTGTTATAGAAATAGATCTATCAGGCCATGGATTACAACTTGGGCTCTAGGAACCATTTCAGTCGAGCAAAGTTTTGAACCTAAGGAGCTTCACCTTTGACAACAAGACATGTAGGATTATGAAGGATAAGTTGAAGGAAGTGTCAATAACAAAAGGAGCACCGATATCAATTGTAACCCATGTTCCCATAACATGATTTGGTAGAGAATATCCTGTAGAAACATATATGGTCAGCTCTGCATTTATGAACGCCAATGTATAAAAGATACGAAGATTGTTCCAACAAAATAAAGAGAAAGAGGTAAGGATCAAAGAGCTGGAAGAAAAGATTTAGCAGGTCAAGATTGATGAAACAAACCTTCAAAGATTCAAAATTATCACTTTGAAAGTCAGGAACAAATTGGAAGAATCAATCATTGACATGTATTATCACCTGCACCTCTTCCAAAATGCAGTTTCAATAATAATTGATCAAAAAAACTGGATACAGATGAAGATGACACGTTATAGCATCATTTGTGAAGGAATAACTGACATGGACAATTGGATAGAGGAAAATCCAGACGCACCACCTGAGATATACCGACCGTCAAAGATGGAAAGAAAGATAGATTTCTATGCATTGGATCATTTCAAGAAGGTAGGACAGAAATTTGATAAGGAACTCACCATATATATGGAAGTATGCTCAAGGATCCATAAAGCAGCACAAGAATTGATTAAAAATCGTTGATTTCCAAAGATAGATGAACTCGGGAATAACCTAGTGTGAGAAGAACTGGTAGAAAAATTACACAACAACACGAATCAAAGAAGGGTAGTATTTGAAGCCACCACCACCATCTCCACATACCTCATAGATCAACACCTATTACAACCAGTTAAGTTGCATACCATGATACATGCCTTCATGACAACACTGGCTAAAGACATGAGTACTCTGGAAGATAGTGTTTATCAAAATAATGAAACGTTGGATCAATTGAATTATAGAAGGATATAATCCCTATATGACCAGCTGGAAGTTTGGATAGCATATCTCAGGAACAAACAATCCTTGAATAAAGTCACAATACATGCCTTTTGTTTTGTATTTTTCTCAACAAACCTCAATTTCATCTTATTAGTACACTTCGGACTAGGAATAAGAAGATGAACCATTTTTGTAACTGATGCTTCAAGAATAAGGGGAAGAGTCATATAGCAGTTACTAAAATTTGTATAAAGAGGAATAGAATCCCATTTGAGAGGGGCTTTTTACTCTTCAAACATTATCTATCTCTGAATTATTTTGGGAGCACAATGTCAACTAAAATTGAAGAGTTGTTTTGGTTATTGTTGAAACTAATAATAAGGAGAATCCCTCAGAGCTATATTTTGAAGAATGAATTCTTTTTTGTGTGAAACAAATCTAAGCGATGAATTATTTGAAGCGAGTATGAATGTTTTACATGGACTGCAAGAATGCTAGTTTGTTTATGGATTAATTCTTATGCAATCTGTGATATTCTACAGTTTTAAGTATTTCTTCAAATATTTTTTATGCCTTGTTCTTGTTGAGTTATTAATCTGTGCATTGTTTTAATCTAGACTAATCTAGTTATATGTATGTGTATGCACTTGTTTTTGATTCCTCTCTTCTACTCCATCTATCTGTGTAGGATTTTATGTAGGATTGGGTTCCATTTTCAACTCACTGGTTACTTTAGTTTGCTCCTAGCTAGGATAGGTTAAATTAGATTAGTAATAGATTAGTTTTCATTTCATATGTTAGCGCTCTGTAATTTGCCTAAGGCTGCTGAGGCAATCACAGAGGTAACCTCAAACCACTTCAAGTCTTGGATCTAGCCCTCCAAGACTCAGAGAGGGATCTCTCTTTTAGATTTAACTTAGTTTGTAAGGGATGGATTTTAGGCTAGCTATGAAAGCAATGAAAATATAGAGTTTTTGATTTTGAGATGGTTAGTTTGGGATAGCAAGGAGGGCCATTGGGCAAATGGGGTCTGCGCTTAAAAATATGATTCACTTTCAGATCTGGGCAAAGCTTTTACATAGGGAAAGGTAGCAGAAATATTGGATCGATTTAAGTTTTGATGGCGTCGATTTGAGGAAGAATTAGAGAAGGAAAAATCCATGCAAAGGAGCAGCTAAGAATTCCTAAACTAGCTTTTTAGAGGAGAAACATAAATATTGGCTGCTCAACTGTAATTCGAATGCCATGAAGGAAAAATGCCACTTGTTCTCTAACTGCCAGGAATATTTTCACTAGATTGTTTTGCACCTAGCCCATTGGAGACATAATTACTTCCCAAACCACTTCCACCATATCCTGCACTGTATGATCCAGCATTCGTTCCCAGATTTGGTGTTGACACTGTCATATTACTAAACTCTCCACTGGAAAGTTTACTGATCAAATCCAATAAAATCCTACTTTCGGAAGAATAAACAAATCTTTCTTCTTTAATGACCGTAGACTTTACTCGTTGTTCATCACTGTATGTCTCCTCTTTCACACACCAGTCTCTCAATCGATGAGCCTCTGGAAGGTCTGGGTTTATAACAAGTTGGCTTGAGGAGATTGTCCCCAAAGATTTTCCACTAAAATCACTAATCCATCCATCTTTCACAGCCAGGATGGGGAAGGCTCCAGAATCACATAACTCTTGAATCTGTTGACCTTCCTTATTGCAGAAGGCACCCCACATAGTAAACTCCACACTACGACCTAACATGTCCTTCAGTTGAAAAGATCTTTTCTGAGTCTCTGTACCATTCTTTCTCATGATTATACTCGATGGATTGATTGAGATTACAACACCAATGACATCTGCCATTGAATTGTTTTCCATGTTCTCAACTTCACTTATTGATATAAAATTGAAATTCTGCTTTGGTATTGAGTTGTCATCCTCCAAACATGGTTCTATTGTTGAAGTAGACTCCAAGAAAATTTCCCAATAATTCTTTGGATGATTAAAACATTTCCGTGTAGGTTTTAAACTTCCCTTCGAGATTATATAAACTTTCCCACTTTCTATCCGATCATTAAACTGATCAGCAACAGCATTAAAACATGTTATTCGTATTTCCCCACCATCCAAGTCTAGCAGATAAAAACTAAAAACGTTTCCATCTCCTTTTGCATTGTTATAGCGACGAAGATTCCCCTTAGCAGTGACTCTAACGTTTATTGTCCATCGACCTTGATAAGGATTCAATGCTGCAATAGGAATAATTCTTGCAAGAGCCTCATTTCTAGCAATTGGTCCTCTGTTTGAATACATGGGAGGTGGTTGATAGGAAGAGGCAACAACTGGATGACCATATGGATTGGAGGTAGCATTCATTCCTCTATCAACCGCTCCACCTAATCCTCCAACTGCAGGGATTTGCATTGGATGTAGTGGTTGTGCAAGCCTTGTATATGAGCTAGGTCCAGCTCCAGACATATGTGAGGGCATGGGTATTGCAACACTGGGTTCGTTCTTTTGATAGACTTTGTTCACTTGTTGAGCCTCCATGTTCGTGTTTGGCACCTTGCGCTCAAGTGTTGGCTTGGATGTTGTTTGCTTTGGTGGTTGACTTGTGTTGTCGTTGATGCATATGTGTGGCTCCCTGCAATCGACACCTTGAAACTGATTCAAAGACCTGGAAGAGGGATTTAAACGCTGTGTTTTATATATTTTTTTATTCTCTACGGGTGATATCCCACATTCACACCGTAAATTGAACTTTAAGTGATTATATTAGCCAACATTCATATGTTGTGTCGATGAAGTGAGCCTGAGGCTTGGGCTTTGGGGTTAGGTTTTGGTGCTGGCACTGGCGCTGACTTGTGTGTTTGTTTTTGGTTTGTGGTGTTGAATATTCGAGGGGTTGGCCCTAGGCTGAGATGAATTTTTGCTAAAAATATTGTCAAATCTTTGCATAAAATTCTGCTAAAAGGCAAAGGCCGAGGGGCCAATTTTTTGCCAAATTCGCCAAAAATGACTAATAAACCCAACTTTTCATTTACCCCCAAGAGTCAAATTTACCATTTTCAAACCAATCCACATTTTTTGCTAAAAAATGCACTGGAACGCGCTTTGAATCTCGCGCACAAGCACTCATATTATGCTTGGTCAATGTCGGGTGCTTTCCGTCGCCTTCACCATGCGTCATGAGTGAACACATATGCCTGAAAAAGATAAATATTATTCAGAACATCGATCCCCTATTATATAGGGTTCTAACATCATATATAGTCTTTATATACATATTTTCATTCCATATCCACTCCTCATTCACCCTTATCATAAAACCATTCCGTAATCGGCCAAATCCCCAAAAATAGTAACAATGGAAGCTGGGAAAAATTCCAAATGGGACTCCTAGCCCAAACGGTGCAAAATATAGTTGGGACCGTGTACCAGGGAGTACCTCTTGTTGTTGTCGAGGGAATTTAGACTCGTCAACAAGGAATTAATGAGATTCATCACCTACAATATGTTTCACTCTGTCTTTCTCTTTTTTCATGTGATCTTGTAAAATCCACCATCTCATTTGGATTCTTGTACTAGATCCCCATTAATAAAAGCTCAAGAAGCAAGTTATATAGCATGTTCAGTGTAACTATGTGTTGTATGATTATGATAGTGAAGTGATTTGATCTTAATAATGAACACTTCTTTCCATTTCTCCATATGTTTAGAGATATGTAGAGGGTACCTCCATGGATTTAAATATTTTAATATGTCTATTGTTTGATGTGTGTTTTAATGATCTAGTATATTTTTTATAACTGCTAAATTCTTAATTGTTGAGAACGTTATTATTTTCCATAAAATATGATATTCATTCTTTATAGTGCCTCATATGTTTATCATGTATTTATTCCAATCCATCACTTTACCCATATTTAAATTTAATTGTCTAAAAAACTTGTGGAAAAATTCCTCTTGGGGATGAAAGTTTTAGTATCTGGACTAAGATTGTTTAAGGGCCAAGAGTTATATAAGATGGAGAGAAAAACTTACCCAATTTTTTTCATAATTTCAATCACTACAAGCATGGATTTAAGGCTTATCATGAGTCTTATCCCCTGGGGTTCCTTGACATCATTCCATTAACATCCTGGAACATCTCTAGGGATAACATCCAAAATGGCGTCATTGTCAAGGAACATAATTTGAATATATCTTTCCCTGGGGATACAACATTGCAAGTTCTGATACTCGAAGGTGAACGAGTCTTAGGAATCCAATTGTTGACAATTTCACCTGGTGACTCCATAGAGTAAATCTCTAGCATATAATAGAATATACACCAAAAGAAACCCAAATCATGAGTGCACTCTGGTATACTTAGATCCTTAGAAGCTCGCGACCTAGAGAAATCTCAGATAAAATCATACCTCTTCATCTTTATGTAACCCTAATTTGGAAACACCTCCTTCTATTGTTCATAGAGGTAGCAAATCTTTTGAGTTAATTGATATACTTGTTGATTCATATTCTTCTTCCAAGATACCTTCTGAACCCTTAATAGATCTACATAATTATCCCATATATTTCTGTTAAGAAGTGGTTTCTTCCCTTAAACTCTTCTTGAAAAATCATGTTAATCCTCCATCCTTTGAAGCCCATAATCATATCCTGCAAAAACATATGGCCAAACTTGGAGGAGGAAGAGCTGGGGGAAATTATTCCCCCCCGCCACCTTTAAACCCTTGTGTCATTTTTATATTTATCCCATTAAATCTCCCCGTGAATGTTCACAACCTCCTTGAAAAATTATTTGAAGCTATTTCCCAAATACAATGGTGAACCAACTCATTTGATTGAATAACACCTAGCGACCTTCCAATAATTCATTGAAAATCTAATTATGGATCATGACTATGTCTTCATGAAGCTATTTGTTCAGATCTTGGAGGGATATGTTTGGAAGTGGTTCAAGGATCTTCCCATAGCCTCAAATAATAGTTTCCAAGCTCTTGAGTCTACATTCATGAAACAATGGTTGGGGGGGGGGTGAAGAGATAGTCTATAGTACTTGACTAAATTTGGCTCACTCAAGAAGAGAGGCAATGAGCCTGTTGTTGAATTTAATAGAAGATTCAACAATTTATACAAAAATATCCCTAGAGACTTAAAGCCTTTTCAACAAGCAACTAAAGTCACATATGTTGGGGAATTTGATGCAGAATTTTCCATGGTATTAAGGGGACGAATGGCTCCAACTATGTTAGTAATGTTGGATGATGCAATATACATTGAAGGGAATGTGATTGCTTTAGGGAAAATGAAGCAAAAACTACATCAGGTAGAGAGAAAAAAGGCTAGAGAAGACTGTGGTCCCTCAGATCTAGTCAAATATTCCCATGAAGCCCAAATGGATGAGATGTCTAGGCTATCAGAAATTTGACAAATAATATGTGTTAGCACCGGAAGTCACCTCTGGATTGCAGCAGAGGTAATCCTGATACCCATCAGTTTGTATGTCACAATGAATAAATTTAAGGGGTGGTCTAATGAATGCAAACTCAGAATTATATCGCTTTAACTTGGAAGACTGGGCTAGTATGCACAGGTAGGTGAGGTCTCGATCTAACTTCAGTTAGTAAGATTGGTATAGTGGTGAGTAGGAGGAATAAATTGAGAAAGAATGGATAGGTCTGCTATGGACATCTGGTCTTCCAGCAACCTATGGGGAAAATCTCCAAATACAAGATCCTCTTGGATCAAAGAACTTCAAGAAACTAAAAACACCATGACAACACTACAATCAAACATACATTACATCATTGATCACAACAACTCTATTGTATCATCCATGCCTGAGCTCCCATTATTAGAGGAAAAATAGATGGAAAAGAAGGTTGATTGTTATTAAACAAGAAGAATCAAATACAGATACATAACCAGAAGCTAGAGGATTTGTTAAAAATTTACAATATGGGAGCTTAGCTCAACCATCGACACTTACAAAATATCAAAATGGATTATTTATACTCAAAACAAAATCACAGAAACATACTCGAGTAGCTTCATTGAAGGCATTACGTCTGCATGCTTCCTAACAGACTGTGCATGCAGTCTCTGTCCAGATGTGAACTTCAGTCATACGCAAATGAGCTTCAAAACATACATGTTGATGAGCCGACTAACTGACAGTCCTTTCCTGTGCTTTCTATTTATGGTAGAAACGACGTTCAACCATCACCAACCAACCTTAATAACTGCTTCATTGGGATCAGTGAAGGCTCAAGTCAACTCTACACCTCTAATATGTGTAAGTTGATGGGTTGATTGGTGTGCCAGGCATGAAATGGTGGTCGGGAGATGGCCATGTGGAAAATGCAGGAGCCACATGAGCAGGAGCTAAGGTGGACTGGGACGAAGATGATGTAGGCAAGCTGGCACAGGTGGTGGGAGATGAGAAGAGGACATGCATTGGCGGGACAGTGAGTAGAAGACAAGTGGAGGGAGCGAAAGTGATAAAGGAGCAGCCACTTGTCAACCTAGGATAGGACATAATAAGAACATGCACATATCGGGGCTACGAAAAGTAGTTTGAAACTTTCCTAGTTTTGGGCCCGATGTGTGTCTCTGGCTGACACATAGCACCTTTAAGAAACCATGGTTTTGTTACCGGCCTGCCCTAAAAACTTTATCCTATGCCCATGTTGAAGCCCCGATATGATCGACGATCATCAATATGAGGTGCACCAATCTTGACTGCCCAGATTTGTGTGCGTCTTATCATATCACACCAAAAGGTCACATCACACCTCCGACTTAGGATATAAGACGATTTGTGGGTTTTTTTCCCATTTTCTTTTATTACTTCTCCAAGGGGATAACTTCTTAGGAAACCCCCCACCCCCCACCCCCCCTTCCCNCCCCCCCACAAATAAATGTGATAACATTAGGCTCCATGTGGGAAGGCTTGCTCCTTGTGAGATGCCAAGAACTCTTCTGTAGTTTCAGTGCCTTTGTTGTTGGGCTATGGAGTCAATTATAAAACCATAAACAAAACAAAAAACAATATTTACAAAGACATAGGAGCCACTCAAGTCTCAAATAAATAACTTCTTAAGAAAATTCCCATTTACAGGGCCACCAAAAACTTCATCACCCTCCAAATTCTGCAACCTGTAGGTATTATTCGAAATTATCTCAAAAAATTTGAAGGGCCCAATCCAGAGGGCTTCAAATTTTCCATGCTTGCCTTTATCCAGTCTAGGCGCATCCCATTTAAGCACCATATCTCCTAGCTGGAAATCCTCTTTTCTCTCCTTTCTGTCAAAGGCTTGCTTGATCTTATATTGACGTTCATGCACTTTGTCAAGTAGTTGCTCTCTGGTCTGTTGGACTTCTACAAGTTGTTGCACTCTCCCGATCATATCATCAGGCTCACCTTGGTAGTCTTGAAATAATTTCTCTACAGGAAGGGTAAGGTGAGAAGGAAAAACTTCTCCAATCCCATATATGAGTTGGAAAGGAGAGATTCCCAAGGACCTCTTTGTCATCACTCGATCAACCCACAAAGAAAATTTGAGCTTTGAATGCCATGCTTTCTTGTTGTCCTCTAATAGTCTTTTGATCATATTTATCAAGATTTTGTTACAGGATTATGCAAGTCCATTGCCTTGGGGATAGTAGGGGGTGGAATGGATCAATGAAATTATGAAATTCTCACAGAATTTGATCAATGGCTCAGACTTGAAGGATGAAACATTGTTAGTGATGATTTTGTTCAGATAACCAAACCTTACAATAATATCCTCCAGGAAACCAATAATCACTTTATGAGAATCACTCCTTGTGGGGGTGCATTCTATCCATTTGGTGAAATCATTTGTGGCAGTTAAGATCCACCTGCGCTGACTACTTAATGCAGGATGAATCTCCCTAATGAAGTCTAGGCCCCACTGTTGAAAGGGTCCTGAAGTTACCACAGGCTTCAATGGCAGAGATTTGATTTCCTTCTTTCCAGATAATTTATGGCATTTGATACAAGCTCTGATTTTTGCATAGACATCAGTGAATAAAGTGGGCTAGTAGTACCCAGCCCTAAGAATTTTGTAGGCTGTGGTTTTCCAAAAGTAACTTCCTCCACATAGGTTTTCATGGAAATCAAACATAATTTTTTGGGCCTCTCATGGGTCTAGACATCTCAGAAGCACACCCAGAGAGTCTTTCCAATACAAGACCTAGTCAATGAGGCAATACCTGATTGCTTTGAGATTTAAATATCTTTCCTTCCTTCTTCCCATACTATTAGGGGGTCTCAAGTATTGCAGGAAAAATATAATGTCTTGGTACCAGGTGCATTCTACCAGTGGAGGGATATCCTGTGGATTTTTATCAGAAAACTCAGCTTGCTGACCTTTTGAGAAAGTGTTGATGAAGTTAACCCCCAAAGTTTTGCAATTAGATTTAGCCAACAACTTGGCTAAACCTTGGCCTTTAACTAGTGTGGTGGGTTTTATTTCCAGGTCAAATTCAAGGATCTTGACAATCCACTTTCTCCTTCTCCCATCTATGTTAGGATGGATGAGAATGTCCTTCACGAAAGCTGAAGGAATGCATGCAATGATTTTTGAATGCAGAAAATAGACTCTAAAAGCTTTGAGAGATTTCACCAGGGCATAGGCCTGTTTCTCTATGATGTCATATTTTACCTCAGCATCTCTCAATGCCCTACTAAAAAATGAAATTGGCTTCTCCAGCCCTTTAGCATTCTTCTGCAACAAAACAGTTGCCACCGTATCAAAATAAGAAAAAGAGAAAATCAGAAAATCCTTGGAATAATCATGACTGATAAGCACAGTTTTCTCATTCAATTCCTTCTTTATCTGGATGAAGGATTCTCGGGACTCAGCAGTCCATTTTACTTCATTTCCCTTTTTTTATCATGATTGTGATATGCTTCACCAATTCGAAAAAATTTGAAACAAATCTTCTCAGAAAATTATTTTTTCCTAGGAAAGACTGAAATTCCTTCTTGGATCTGGGAAGTGACAATATTTGAATAGCTTCTACCATGTTTGAATCAATTCTGACCCCCTCAGCTGATACTATGTTCCCTAGCAACTTTCCCTCCTTCATAGCAAACAATGATTTCTTAGGATTTAGGGAAAGTCCAAACCTTATGCATTTCAAGAATACTTTCCTCAGATGATAGCAGTGTTCTTTATCAGATATGGAAAAGATTGTTATATCATCTAGATAGATGAACACAAATTTATCCTTCTCCCCAATGAAGGCGATGTCCATGGCTTGTTGAAAGGTTGCTCCTGTGTTGATCAATCCAAAGGGCATTTTGGCATACATGAATGTGCCCCAAGGAGTGGTGAAGGTTGTCTTTTATCTGTCTTCAAGAAGGATAGATATTTGATTGTAGCCATAAAATCCATCAATCATGGAAATCCTAGATGATCCAGTTACCCTCTGCAATATGTGTTCCATCTTTGGCAGGGGATAATTGTCCTTCCTAGAGCTCTTGTTTAGACTTTTGAAGTCGACACAGAGTTTGATTTCTCCACTCTTCTTTCTCATTTGGACCAGGTTGGCTACCCACTTAGAATATCTCAAAGGAACAATAATCTAGGCATCCAAAATATTCTTCACCTCCCTTTCCATAATAGGCAGTAACATAGGATTTATCTGTCTCAAATTCTGCCTAAATGGTTTGGCTTCCTCCTTCAATGGGATCTTGTGTTCAATGACACTGCTATCATATGTTCTGAGGTCTTTGTAGGTCCAAGAAAACACATCAGAAAATTATTTTAATAGCTCAATATACTCAACCCTCTTCTCTCTTGATAGGTTTCTTGATAATTTGACAAATTTTGGGTCCTGCTCTGTGCCAATATTGCACTCAGCCACATCAACATCATCATTTGATATTTTACCCTTTACTACCACATCATTTCTGTCAAATAACATTTCTAAAGGGACCAATCCCTTGGGGATGTGATTATTGGGTAACTGGACAATGTGATGATTAACAATTTTACTCAACAACTCATTAGCATGGGGACTATTTGTAGAATCCTGGTCCTGATCAATATGAAATGTTGAAAACTCCTCAACAGTTTCCAGAAATCTTTTGATTTCAATATCATCCTCAAACACTTTCCAATTCTTGACATTGTTAGGTATAGAGGATCTATATTTTACTTCTACGTCATACCTGAGCTTAGGTGGCAGAGGGATTCTGGAATTACTTACTAAGGCAGCCAAAGAATCAACCACTGTATTTTCTTCTCTCTGGATGACTGAAATGTTGAAGGCCAAGAAAAAACTGTCAATCAGGTCCCACACTTCATTTCTATAGGTTCTGAGCCTAGGATGCTTAGCTTGATACATATTTATGATTTGATTAACAATCAATTATGCATCTCCAAACACGGATATTTCCTTGATTCCCATGTCTTTTGCAGCTCTTAAGCCTAAAACAAGAGCTTCATACTTTGCCACATTGTTGGTAGTTTCAAACTCTAAGTTGTATGACAGAGATATGGTTTCATAACAAGGTGGCACAAAAACCACTCCAGCACCAACACCTTCCCTAGAAGAGGCTCCATCGAAAAACATTTTCCACACAAAGGTAATTGGAGGAGACTCTTCACCAAGAGTAATGGATTTTCTGATCTCAATAGGAGGTTCAAGGACATCGGTGAGCTATAATACACTAGATCCAAAATCAGTATCAAGGATGAAGATAGGATGATTGGTGGGGTCTGCTTCATCACTAATAATGTAGGCCAACTGATCTTCTCTATACAGCCTTCTATGTTCCCCTCCAAACACAGGAATAGTGCCATATGTGAGGTCCATCTGTAACGTTCCTCAAAGTATTTTTATCCGATATCTTGACAACAACATGCCGAACTTGGGAGGAATCTCATCCATCACAATATCCATGACCACACTTTTCATGGGCAGTTGAAACAAGGTCACAACTAGGTCTTTGATAACCCCAAGACATTGCACCATCCTTGAATAAAAAGAGTACAAATCATGATAATATTTTGTGATCTCTAATCCGAGCTCTTCCATAACAGTTTTGGGCATGAGATTATGAGACCCTAGAGTCCATCAAACAATTATGCAGCACCTTATTATGTATGTTCAGTGATGTATAGAAGGGAGGGGATGAATCATCTCTATCTTCTATCATAGGAACTAAGATGACTGTTGGATTTTCATCTTGGAGATTTACTGAATCTATGGAATGGAAGTATGGATCATACTGCAACAACTTAGAGAGGGACCTTTTTAAGTCTTTGTGCTTGACTAGCTATGGAAGGGGAGCATGGATTCTTATCTTCTGAATTTCATGCTCAAAGTTAAAAGAGGAAGGGGGCTTCAGACTTTCTCTCACTTCTGGGATGGGGTGTTTGGCTATTGGTGGGGTATTCTAAGATTTCTTTTCTTTGTTGTTGTTTGTTGCATCTTTGGCAGGTTTATCTGCTTTGGAAGGCTGATTAGGGATGTCAAAATTTTTGTCTTTCTGCTTTGACCTGAGGTTATATTTATTGGGACTGCTATTGGATTTCTCCTCCTTACTCAGCTCATTTAGTTGATTGTCTAAGAGAGAATCCTCGTATGCATATTGAGTCAAGTGAGGGAATGGGGAGGTGTCTCCAAGACAATGGATTTCATGATCTATCTCTTCCTCCTCTCCTTCTTCATTAGAAACAAGGTTATTTTGAAGAGGGGTTTGGATTTTTTGATCATCCCTGTCTCTGATTCTGGGTTCTCTTGGGAGAATCTGAGGGGAAATATCAATTTTTCTTCTGAAATTGGGCCCTTTGTTATCAAAATTTTGGGAACTTTTATAACCTTACTTCCCTTCGAATTTCATTTTCTCCATTTCTGCAGAAATGGATTTCACCATCTTGGTCAATTCATCCACTTGAGTATGGGATGAAAAAGAACTAGAGGTTGAGGCCTCAAATCTCCTTCTTCCTCTGTCTTTGTCAGCTTTGGTCCTAAACCTGTCAACTGCCAACACATTGGATTCTACTTCCAAGGATGCATCTTGCATATGAGCCAGGGAGTATCTCTTCTCTCTCTAAGAAGGAGGTAGAAATCAGGGTCAAAATCACTAGCATAAGTGATTTTGGTAGAGGCTTCAACAGGATTTATCTCGGCAGGGATTTTATTATACATCTTGTTGAATCTCTTGGAGAAATTGGAGACATATTTGTTGGTTGTGGATCCTGATTATGTTCCTGATTCAGAGGTCCTTAATTTCAGCCATGTTTATACCCCATGAATAATTTACACCCCAGAAGTATGTACACTCTTCCACGCAGAGGAGTGCAAAGGGGGGGTACCCCCTCTGCGGGGTCCAGGGGGCCTATCCCCCCAGCTGGGGTGTTTGGGTGTGAAGCCCCCAAAGGAAAAATTGCCTTGTAAATGTATATTGTAATTTCATTGTAAATCTAGACCGTTCATTATAAGGTTGCAAATCTAATGGTAGAAATTATGTTAGGGTTTTTTTCCCTAGAAGGCAACCCTTTTTTATGAGGGAAAAGTATTGCGGCTATGCATTATGGTGAGTATTGTATTTTGATAGAGGTGACTGTGAGTGAAAGAAGAGGAAGTTACAGCAGGTGTTTTTGTAGGTTGTATCCCTTCATTTGATGGATAATAATAAAGGAAGGACTTGGAAATTTCTCTAGTGAATGTAGCCCACACTGGGTGAACCACGTAAATATGTGTCTCTCTTGTATTGTGTATCTTTTGTGTTTTTGTTTCTGCATTTGTTTTATTTTATTGATTCGCGGTCCTGTTTTTCTAACAATATTCTCCCTCTTTCCTCTTCAGGGACCCAAACTCTATGATATAATACATAAAGTCTTTTTTATCCCCCCACTGTCAGTCTCTCTCAAGAAGGAATTATATAGAGCCTCAATCCCAACAATGTATCCAGGGTTCAAACCTCTGAACCACTTTCTAACCTCACCATCAAGGCTCTGGACAAAGACTCTCATCCAGACATCTTCATTTTCAATATTCAGATTATTTGCATAACTGTAGAAGGAAGCAAGGTGCTCTTCAACAGTTATTTCTTCCTATCCAGTGAACTTTGGCATATACTTTAGGTAATCTCCAACAGGGAGAGCGTTCATTGGTTGAGGTAAGACCAGGGGGGCATATCTTGCAGCCACTATGGAATCCATTTTGTTTCTAGGAGGATTAGCACCTACCATAGAGATGATAGTAAGAGGATAACTAGGAGAGGAAGGGGTTCAGACAGGGGAGACTAGAAAAGAGATTCCTGGAGGAAAAGGAAACAATAGAGGGTTTGGAGAAAAAGCTAGAGGGCTTGAGGGAACTAAGGTTTCCCTCTTTGTGGTAGCGGCAACAATAACAGGAGGAGTGGTGAAGCCTGGGGTAGGAAAATGTTCTGAGGTCCTAGGTCTAAACCACAATATAATTTCAGGGGAGAGTGGAGTGACAAGGCTTTATCCCTCCAATCCCAGACCAGGAGGGGAAAAATCAACAGGAACACTCCCAAAATTCAAAGTTTGGGAAACTCCAACAGAAGGTATAACAAAAGGATGAAAAGTATAAATTGGAGTTCCTATAGGATAATGAAAATCATCAAAAATACCTGGTTCAGCAGTAGAAGTACCTTCATGAAGGGCCTTTCCCTTTCTGATAATTTTCTTTGGGTCACCTTTAGGTGTTGCCAAAGGTAGTTGTGGAGTACACATCGTGTGTCTGCCTCTGGAAGCCACAGCGAAAACAATGGATTTGCCTGTGGATTTGCATCAACGAAGTCACCACATTGGAGTCACTAGGTGCACAGTTGCAATCTTGATGTATTGGGTTCTTATGCACCTTTAGAACCAGTAATATTTGTCATTCAATCCCAGGGAAAATATTCAATCCATCCCCGACAACGGTGCCAGAAATGTTATCACCAGAATTCACCTTTGGATTGCAGCAAAGGTAAGCCTAATAGACATCATTTTGTATGTCACAATGAATAAATTTAAGGGGTGGTCTAATGGACGTAGACTCAGAATTATATCGCTTTAAATCAGAAGACTGGGATAGTATGCACAAGTATATGAGGTCTCGATCTAACTTCAGTTAGTAAGCTTGGTATAGTGGTGAGTAGGAGGAAGAAATTGAGAAAGAATGAATAGGTTTGTTATGGACATCGGGTCTTCCAGCAACCTATGGGGAAAATCTCCAAATACAAGATCCTCTTGGATCAAATAACTTCAAGAAACTGAAAAACACCATGACAGCACTGCAATCAAACATACATTACATCACTTATCACAACAACTTGACTGGATCATCCATGCCTGAGATCCCAGTATCAGAGGCAAAATAGATGGAAAAGAAGGTTGATTGTTATTAAACAAGAAGTCTCAAATACAAATACATAACCAGAAGACAGAGGCTTTGTTAAAATTTTATAATATGGTAGCTTATCTCAACCACCAACACTTACAAAATATCAAAACTGAGTATTTATACTCAAAACAAAATCACAGAAGCATACTCGAGTAGCTCCATTGAAGGCATTACGTCTGCATGCTTCTTGACAAACTGTGCATGCAGTCTTTTTCCATACGTGAACTTCGGTCATACACAAATGAGCTTCAGAATGGACCTGTTGATGAGCCGACTAACTGACAGTCCTTTCCTATGATTTCTATTTATGGCAGAAACAACATTCAACCACCACCAACCAACCTTAATAACTGCTCCATTGGGATCTAGGAAGGATCAATTCAACTCTGCACCTGTAGGACGTGGTAGTTGATAGGGTGATTGGTGTGCTAGGTATGAAATGGCAGTCAGGAGATGGCCATGTGGACAATGCATGATCCACATGAGCGGGAGATGAGGTGGACTAGGATGGATATGATGTGGGGCGAGGTGACACGGGTGATGGGAGATGATAAGAGGACAGGTGCCATCGGGACAATGATTAGAAGAAAGATGGAGGGAGAGAAAGTGATAAAGGAGTGACCACTTGTCAACCCATGATAGGACATAATAAGCACATGTGCATATCAGGGCTGCGAAAATCAGTTTGAAAATTCCCCTCTTTTGGGCCCGATGTGTATCTCTGGATGACACGTAGCACCTTTAAGAAACCATGGTTTCGTTCCCAGCCCGCCCTACAAACTTTATCCTGTGTGCATGTTGAAGCCTCGGTATGATCGACAACCATCGATCTAAGGTTCACCAATCTTGACTGCCAGATGTGCATGCATCTTATCATATCATTCCAAAAGGTCACATCGCACCTCCGACTTAGGATATAAGCCAATTTGTGGGGTTTTTCCCCATTTTCTTTGATTACTTTACCAAGGGGGCAACTTCTTAGGAAAGAACCTCCCCCCCAAAAAATAAATGTGATAACAATATGTCTAGATTTGAGATAGAAAATGATAATGCCAACAAGCTTTCTCAAGAAGGAGGGGTAAGGAACCCTAATCAATTTAGAATTCCTTTCAATCCTTAATTCACGAGGAGAGAAAGAAGGAATCAGGAACAACCTGTCCAACCCCCTGTAAGAATTAATAATGAAAATAACTTGGTGGAGGAAGATATGAATGAAGGACATGTTGAAAATACAAATGAAATACACATGTTAAAATGGTAGAACAATGCCATGCATGTAAACCAATAGGATTATGAATATTCCCTTAACAGCAGGAAGAAAATCCCCAAAAGGGAATCAAAAAAAGAAGTGTTTTCCTTTTTTCAGTACAAGATGTTTGCTGATGCACTGTAGGTTGAGATGCATAAGAAATATTATCTTAGACCTAGATAGGAGGCATCCAACCAATATAATCAACCCCAGCCTAAGAGAATAGATGATTTTAGGGGCTAAATTTCGCAAATGGGCTAATTTTCCATGGTTTTCCCAAAAAACGATTTGCCAATTTCCATTTTGTCTAAAAACGATTTGCCCAAATTCAATAGAATAAAATTATTTTACCTTAAAAATAACCAAAGTTTTATATAAACAATACAAAATCCTTATAAATTTGAATATTTTTCCAAAACTATCGCCAAACATTTTATATTTTGCATAATAAGGACTAGTAAGATTAGCCCAGGTTTCTAGATATTAATATAAATTTCCATCCTAAAAATTATCCCTATGACTAAGAGGCCTATCCCAATTATTTCTATGGATAGATTCAAAGAATTAAATAATATTCCCAAGGCTAAGGAGGATGGAGAACCTCCAAAGGGAGAGAAAGAAGTTAAGGAACTCAAGGAATCAGTTCCACCTTTCAACATCGAAAAGGAACTGTCCAAGATCAAAATTCTTGTCCCATTGATGGAGTTGGATAGAAATCATTCATACCATAAACATATTGAGAAAGTGATACAAGTAAAGAGATCAGCAAGTCCTCTTGATACTGTGAATCTACAAGATGAGTCCCTCACCATAGTTTTTGGCCATCGCATAGATGACAAAGAAGAGTTTGTTGCACCTTTCTATGTAACATTAAATATAAATGACAAGATGATGTATAATTGTATGATTGACTCTGGAGCCTCACACAATCTTATGCCCAAATTCAATATGGAAAATCTATTAGGATATTTAGACACTTAGGAGTTAGTTAATATATACTTGGTCTAATATGTCATTACGTAAAAGTGTGTTTCTTAGTGTGTTTCTTTAGTATGCATTAGTATGCATTTGTAGTTAGGAAATCTGACGGTCACGATATGTTCCTGACATAGAGTGATTCGACAGTTCATACTCTCCTCGATCTTAACGACCATTGATCTGTGGCTTAGCACCTGATTGGTCCATGATATCTATTTAGAGAGCATGGAGGGTCATTTGTTGATGATCGATTGTATAATCTCTCTATAATCTTTTTCTTTGCATTAATAAACTGCTCCAAGTGGTCACATTGGTTGGGGGAGTGGATGTTTCCTCGTAGGGGTTTTACCACGTGAAAACATCGATTTATTAATCTTTGATATGGTTATGTGAGTGGTTATTGAAGGAATTCTTCTTCTATTGGAATACCTATGTTGTCAAACATGGTATCAGAGCCTATTTGAAGACCCGCTCCTATTGTAGATCGAGATAGTGAAGCCGAGTTGCCTCATCTCCATTTTCTAGAATTTTCATACATTTCTGGGCTGAGAGGACTATTCCATTTCTTTTGGAGCACTTGTTTCATTTAGGAACACTTTTCGTTTCACTTGAAAAGGTTTCCATTTTCCCAAGATACGACCATTACAGTTAGATCTGGAGCACGCTCTCCAAGGTCTTCTTCCACAACAACAACAACACCCCCAATCCTCCTTCTGAACATTACAATATGTTTTGTTAGACCATTTGGTTAAAATTTTCCTTATTAAGTAAGAGGCCTTGAGTTCAAGTCTCTCTTTTGTTACCTTTTTGAAAAAGTTCATGCTAAAATTGTAAAGTGTATTTCACTTCAAGTATAAAAGTGAATCACTATAAGTAGCTTTAATATTTTATTTTAGAGTTATTTATTTTACATGCATATTTTTTTTTATAAAGTAACTTCATTGTAAAAGTGATCCCCACTTCTCTTTATAAAAGTGAGTCACTTCATAAAACAACTTACACTATCACGTGGCCAGTTCGTTACCATTTATGCCCTTTTTTTAAAAGGGCATAACTCTCACATCGGAAGTCCGTTTTCAGTGCCGTTTTCTTTTTTTAAACCACATAATTTTTCGATCTCTTTCCATCCAGATCATCAATTTCAGTTTTTAAGTCCATATTATTTGCATATTTAATATGGCTTCTACAAGTAATGTCTTTCTTACCAACAACAACTACTTCCAATGGAAATCTCATATGGAAGATTTATTTAGAAGTAAAGGTTTGTACCGGATTACCTTAGGAAAGGAAAAAGCACCCACTGATGATGATAAGAAATCCAAGTGGGATAATAGGAATGAAAAAGCATGAGGACTAATCAGAATGTCCATCTCTCCTGATTTAAGGTACCACCTTCAAGAAATTGATGACCCCGAAGAAGCTTGGGACAAGATTGAATCTGTGTTTGGTAAACTCAATATTTTTTTTTTTAAATAAAACGGTGGGACCTTTTATATTAGCAAAAACCAAAGTATACAGTGATTGGTGTTGGCTCCAGCTGGCCTATCTTAGCAGGAAACCAGGACAGTTGGGCTGCCTATGCTTGATACATATCTATTGTTAAAATATATTTATGCTCGCCCTGCCCAAGGGAAACCAGGGTGGCGGTGATATAGAGTTTCAAAAACCAGAGCATTCCTACGCTTAAAAAGTCTATGAAAACTAACTAGACCACAACAGTATTAAGACTTCTAACCAGGACCCTTGGGTGGCTGCTTGCTTGAGATCGCTCGCTTGTATCCCGTTCAATGCCAGCCTGCTGGAATTGCAAACTCCTGTGCGCATGTTGGACACTGCTTCTTCGGGGTGGTCTTCGAGAAGGCTGCGAAGAGCATCTCAATTCGCTGCTCCATTCTGTCAAGACGATAGCCTAGTTCGCCCAGCCTGCTTCTGAGTTCAAAAACGAGTGGCAGGTGCCAGGGTTCTGAGAGGGCGGGCTGGTCCAGTTCTCCTTCATCGTCATGCTTCCGCCTGCCAGTTCTTCCTTCTGCTTCTGCCTTATGGTCTCCCTTTGGACGAGTCGGTTTTTCCTTGCTCCTTTCTGTCCCTGTGGTGTCGCCTGGCGGGATTTCCTCCTCGACTATGCAGTGGGGGGGAAAGTCCAAGTGGGAAGCACTGTGTCTTTCCAGGTGGGCGTGCTCGGCTACCTCTGCCATGGGAGGTTGGTATAGCATGGCCTCCTCCAGGCTGATCTGTTCAACAATTGCCATGGGTGTCAACCAGGAGCGCCTCTTGCGTCGTATGGACGCCAAAACCAAGGCTTTCTCAAATTTTTGGATGCGCTTACGCCGGGATTCAGCCCTGTACCAGGCTGCCCCTCTACGTGAATTTCCTCGGAGTCGAGGCATGATGAAGGCTTCTGTAGGAATGAAGATGGGTGGGGGTTGGAAGTGCTGGGCTTCCTCTCTCTGCTCTATCCTTGACAAAAAACGGAGAGGTCTCTCGGACAGAGTGAGCTCTGCGAAGGCCGAATGCATTTCTGATCTGTCCCTTATCGTTATAAAACCACTAGCGGCTATACACACGATCACCATTAACTCTGTGCTCTGAGTGCTCTGCCTCCTGGTACCGCTCCCGCGCACGAGGGGGCTCTTCGCATTAAGGTGGCGAGTGTGATCCATAAGTCGATTAATTGACGGAGGAATTGGGCCGGTTGATGCCATTTAATGAGCGTCCTGGCATCCTTCCGCGTGTCCTCGGCTGAGCTCTTGACACCCCATCCGGGGGG
>SNQJ01S0028893.1:69939-80841 GCA_010110895.2 Picea sitchensis
CTGAAGATGTTTGAGGGGTCTGTGGCTTCATCCATCTAGTTGGATAAGTCATCTTCCTTTTCAACTGCTTCATTCGCTAGGCAGTCTGCTACTTGATTGGCCTCTCTCTTTACATGAGAAGGTACAATGCTGAGGGCTGGGGTGAGGAGATTTTTGAAGTCTTCTAGCAGTCCTGAGAGGCGCCATCTTGGTGAAATTTTGGAAGGCATTTTTCCGTTCAGGATTTTGGTGATTAGATGAATGATCACCTGTGAGTCTCCTTCCAGGATTATGTTGCGATGGTCTTTCGTCAGCGCTGCCTCCAAACATCTTAGTGAACCTGTTAATTCCGCCACATTGTTTGTCGTTTCCCCCAGGAAGCCTGTGAACAGTCCCAGGAGTTTCCCTTCTGGGTCTCTTGCCACTGCGCCCCAACCTGCTGCTCCCGGATTGTCTTTGGCTGCACCATCAAAGTTGATTTTGATGAAGTGATTAGGTGGTGGGGACCAGGTGGTGGGGCTGGCTTGAGGAGGTTTGGTGGTCCTCCTGACTTGGTGAATGGAGGGGAGGGGTTGTCAATGTTGTAGAATATATTGCTCATCCGGTGTGCTTTGAAGGTCCTCCAACCTCCAGGAGCGGGATCTGATAGTTTCCTTGATCCGAGTGTTGATTGTCTTCCAAATGACTTCCGGTGGAGAGACTTGCGAGTGAAACATTCTTTTATTTCTTTCCTTCCATAGCTGCCAGAGGATGAAGCCTGTTAAAAGATGCCAGATATGGTTCAGTAGCGTGATTTTGTATGAGATGTTGTCCCAGTTCTCTATTGTTTCGTTTACACTGCTCCGGTGTTGTCCCGATTTTCGCATGATTTGTGCGCTTTGATCCCAGACACTTTGACTGTAGCTACAACCATTGAAGAGATGTTCCTTGGTTTCTTCCTGCTGACGGCAGAGCACACAAAGGAAGGGACCAATGAAGCCGCTCTTTCTGAGATTGTCCCAAGTGAGCGTCCTATTGTGCACCACTAGCCAGAGGAAGGTAGAGACCTTCGGCCAGATGGGTGCGTACCAGACTTTGTTCCAAATGGCCTCTTTGTCGTTCACTTGATGACAATTGTGGATGTTGTAGGCTTCCTTGATTGTGAAGGTTCCCGCGGTGGAGTAGCCCCATCTCAAGATATCCACCTCTCCTCTGACTGGTATTTGGCATTTTTTGGCCTGAATGTGCCAGCTATCCAGGTTGAAGTCTTCAGTGACGCCCAGGTCCTGATGGGTGAGTTTCCATTGACGCCAATGTCGGTGTTGCTCTTGCGGTTTCCATAGGTCTTTAACTTTCAGGGAGGCTTGCGGGTCAATGGCTTCTTGAAGCGCGACAAGGTCTTCAAGTGCATTCAGCGGTTTGAACTATTGCCATGAGTCTTGCCAGAGCAAGGCGCTCTCTCCGTCCCTGACCTCCCAGAAGGCATGGTTTTGAATCAGGGTGCGGTTTTGCCATGCGATATTCCAAATGTTGGACCCATTGATCTTTGTGTTGTGCCTGATTAATTGATTTTCTGGTGTTAGTGGAGCATACTTGTGCCTCCATATGCTGGCCCAGGCTGTTGCAGGAGCTTTCAGCCATCACCACCAGATCTTTGTGCCCATTACTTGATTGAGTTTCCCCGGATCGCGTAGGCCTAGTCCACCTTGAATTTTTGGCATGCAGATTTTGTCCCAACCCACCAGGGCCCACGTTTTGTTTGGCTGGTGGCCATGCCAAAGGAAGTTGCGCTGTAGGGTTCTTATGGCTTTAATGACATGCTTGGGAGCCGCTAGGACCGTGAAAAGATAAGTGGGGAGGGCCTGCAGAACCAATTTTAGAAGGACAAGCCTGGAGGCAATGTTGAGGGGCCTGAAGGTCCAGTTGCTTAGTCTGTTGGAAATGGAAAGGAGTAGGCTTTCCCAGGAGATGGATCTGGAAGCAGTTCCCATAAGGGGGACACCTAGGTAATTGGACAGAAGGGAGCTCCTTGGTATGCCAAGTAGTCTAGAGATATGGATCTGGACCGGAGCGGGGGTGTTGAAGAAATAGAGTTTGGACTTGTCCAAGTTCAAAGACATGCCTGAAGCTTCCGTGAAGTCAGAGAGGATAGAGTTGAGTGAGAGGGCTTCCTTTGCCGAGGGGGAGTTAAGTAGGAGCATGTCATCTACGAATTGGCTGTGGNAGAGCTGGCTAAAGATTGTGGAGAGGCAGTCCCTTGAGGGATCCATCTATGATTGTCGCTGAGATAGATCTGCCTAGGCCTTCCGCCATAAGTACAAAGAGGAAGGGTGAGAGGGGGTCTCCCTGCCTGATCCCTCGAGAAGGAGAGAAGGGCACAGAAGGCACACCATTGACTAGAATGGAGAAGAAGGTGGAGGAGATAAGATTGAGGATCCATTTGACCCAGCCTTGATCGAAACCAAAGGATTCAAGGATGGCTTTGAGATATTGCCAGTTGGCTCTGTCAAAAGCTTTGGAGAGGTCCAGTTTTATTAACATACCTGGGGTGTTGGAGGTTTTAAGAGAGTGTATAACCTCATGCGCAAGGATGATGTTGTCCGTGATCTGCCTTCCTTCCACGTACCCTGCCTGTTCTTTGGAGATGACATGAGTCAGTATAGGTTTCAGCCTGTTGGCTATAACCTTTGTGATGATTTTGTAGACCACGTTGCAGAGGGAAATGGGTCTGAAGTTCTTTGGATTGGTGACTCTCTCTTCTCACCACACCCGCAGCTCTCGATTCTTCAACCACTGCCCATACATCCTTTTTTACTAAGTCCCAGGAATGATGGAAGAAATCGGTGGTGAACCCATCTGGGCCTGGGGCCTTACCTGAGGGCATGTCTCGTATAGCCTGATCCACTTCCTCCTACATGATAGGCCTAGTGAGGGCTGTGTTTTGTTCTGGGGTTACTAAGGTCGGTATATGCCTTGTGATTCTGTGGATGGCTGTTGATCTGTCCTCCTGGGTTTCTGTTAGGAGATCCCGATAGAAGTTGATTAGTTCCGCCTCAATCTTTGAGTGCTCTCGGATTGTGTTTCCTTGGCCATCTTCAAGATGTGTGATCCTGTTCACATGCCTTCTGTGCACTACTGTTCTGTGAAATAATTTGGTGTTTCTCTCCCCCTCCTTCAGCCATTGCACACGAGATTTCTGTTTCCATAAAATATCCTCCTGTTTTCGTCGTTCTTCTAGCTGCTCTCTGAGCGTCTCTTCCTCTTGCATAAGATCAGCTGGTCTGGAACCTGAGATGAATGTTTTCTGGATTTTCTCTAACTATTTTTCAATATCTTGAATGCTTTGGAAGATGTCTCCAAAGCAGTTCGTGTTCCATTGTTTCAACAGCATTTTAAAGTTTTTTAGTCTTTGCTGAAGTTTGTACATGTTCGAGCCATGATTTATTTCTGCCTGCGCCCACCAATCCTTGGCTAGTTGTTGGAAGTCTGGATGAAGAAGCTAGAATTTTTCGAATCGGAAGGGCTTGAGTTTGGGTGTGTCTTGGATGTTCATGCTGAGGAGCAGCGGCCAGTGATCTGAGCCAGCTCTGGGAATGATTAGGCTTTCCAGTTGTGAGCCCGACTCCATTAATTCCTCAGCGACCAGGAAGCGATACAGCCGGCAAGCTATGTGTTGGGCACCCGATCTACGATTTGACCAGGTGAAAGTGCCATTGTTGTTCTCTATATCTACTAATTTAAGATTATCAATGAGATCTTTGAACTTACCGATGTCTTGCTCCAGTCTTTTGGTGCCTCCGGTTTTTTCCTCCGGTGTGAGGATCATGTTGAAATCCCCACCGAGTATCCAATTGCGTGTGGACACTAAGGTTCTGATGAGCTCTAGCCGCTGCATGAGTTTGTCTTTGTCCTGCTGATTCTGGGGTCCATAGACATTTGTGATGTCCCCCTCTAGGTTCGAACCGACGATCTGGAATCTTGCCGTTATCGTACCCACAGTTGAGAAGGGGTTGTGAATGCTTATGCTGGCGGGGTTCCAGAGAATGGCCAATCCTCCTGAGGCGCCTGCAGATTCTATTGATATGTAGTTGCAGTTTCTCCAAATTCACTGAAATATGGTTTCAGCTTCTGCTCCTGCACATTTGGTTTCTTGCAATAGGAGCATGTCTAGATTCTCAGCTTTTATACATTCTCGTAGGATCCTTTGCGTGGACCTACCATTTAGTCCCCTAATGTTCCAAGTGAGGATTTTCATCATTGAGTTGATGACGGGGTTTGGAGGTAGACCTCCGAGATTTTGTGGATCTATCCAGAATTTATCATGAGGTTGCCTGCCTCCCTGATTAGTTGTTGTGTTGTTTTGCGCCCTCGTCTCTTGCTTTCTCGAGAGATTTTCTTCAAGCCTGGGTTCGAGTCCGAGGCTATGCCTAGACGTGCCATGGAGCCTGCGAAGGAATTGAGGAAGACTTTGTGTACCTTGCGTAGCTGCTCTTCATGGAGAGTTTGCAGGTCTTTCTGGTTCAGGGCTTCTTCTAACTTCTCCAGGTCTATGCCGGCAAGATCCCGTTCATCCAGCTGCATTGGGGTGTCTCCATCTCCTTCGCCCTGATATTCCATGTGTGCTTTCTGGCTTTGAGGTGGGGGGGTTGGATTCAGGGGAATGTCCTGAGCTTGCTTCTGAATATTGTGCAGATCTTGGATTTCTCCCTCCTCCGGTAGGTGCTTCAAGATCTCGTAGGGGTTCTTTGTTTCAATATTTTGCTTTTTCTCTAAGATCGGTCTCTTTGGTGGGTTGCGCCTCTTTGCCACTACCATGGTGAATCCGTCCTTTTGCGCAGGCTCGCTGGCTTTGGCGGTGGTCTTTGATAAGGGGGCAGTCTCTTAAGAGGTGACCATGCTCATGGCATCTCCTGCAGCGAAAAGGGATATGCTCATAGTCTAGGGTTTGTTGCCAGTCTTCGTCTTGGTATTCTAGTGTGATTGATCCAGGGAGTGCTTTAGAGATATTCATGTAAACGCAGATTCTGGCATAGGAGGTGTATTTTCTTTGCTTGGTGCCTTCCGATGCTCTTACATACTAGCCTATGGTGTTTCCTATGCCCATTAGGATTTCCTCCATCCAGAACTCCTGTGGTAGCGAGTATAAACGGCTCCACACCGGAGCCATGGTGAAGTCTTCTTTGTCAGGGCTGAATCTTTCCATCCAGAACCATAAGAAAAGCCTAGCTAAGTTGAAGAAGTATGGGCCATTCTCAAAGATCATGTCTTTGTCCTCTAAGTTGTATAAGATGATTGTGAAGAAGCCCTTGGAGCTGAGCTGAACTTCGTAATCCCCCTTGGGGTTCCACCAGTGCTTGATCCATTTGTGGAGATCCCTTTCCGAGGGCCAAAGGCCTAAAAATTTCCCTATGAGGGCGTGCTCTTTCATAAACTCAGTGTGTTCTCCTACCCTATTAGATTTAATGAGATATCTTGGTGCCTTTTCAAGATGTGGTATACACTTACCTGGTTTCCATCCTTTTTGCGGCTTTGTCTGGGAGGTTCCTGCTTCATCCCCCGTGTCCATCTCCTTCTGAAGACCGTGTTCGCTGGCCAAGAGCTGCTCGCAGATCTGTTGAGGTGGCTCGAAGGCCGGCCGTTTCGCTCGAGTGTCGGATCGGTCATTTGCAGCAATGTTGTTGTACGAGGGGGGCTGTTGCTGTTGGTTTCGTCTGCTTGCTGCGGAGGAACTAGGGTTTCCTCAGTCATTCGGTTCCGAACGTTCAAAAGAAATTTTTCTTCATATTACATGTTCAAAACCATGCTTTGGTAAACTCAATATTATTCGAGCTCAACAATTAGAAAATCAAATATTGACCTTGAGTCCAAGTGATTTTTCTTGCCTTGGAGACTATTTATCTAATTTTAAAAAACTCAGAATTTTATGTGAAGAATGTAAGATAAAAATGGAGGAAGAGCGTTGCATCTATATTATTCTTTCTAAGCTAGGTAGTGCATATTCTGTGTTTGTATCTACATTTTATGTCATGAGAGAGGCTCTAGGGAAAGCTGATGAAAAACCCACTCTTGAGTCATTTTATGCTTCTTTGATTAGAGAGGAAGATAAGATTATACAACTTGGAGTGATAAGCACTGCAGGTACCTCTAACAAAGCCTTAGTTGCACAACAGAAAGATAAACCCAAGTTTCCAAAGAAGAAACATCCTCGCTACAACAACAAGCAATATAAGGGTCCCAAATCCACTCACACAGCTTCAGCTCCTAATGGTTAAAAGGGAGAAAAATATAAAAATAAGAATACTAACAGACATTGCAACTTTTGTGATAAAGATGGTCATGATGAGTCCAAATGTTTCAAGAAGATGGCATATTTAGAAGCAATGATGAATAAGCACAACATCAGTATTGATTTTACTTCTTCTTATTCTTCTCATAGACATGCACTTTTTTCTTCTGGTTTATCCTTCAATACACCTTCTACTTCTATTTCTGATAAGTGGCTTATTGATTCTGGAGCATCTTATCATATGGCTAAGGATAGAGACATATTTTCTACTCTAAATGAATGTAACACTAAGAAAATATTTGTTGGTGATGATAGATCTCTTAGTGTTGAAGGATCTGGAATAGTACAAGTAGAAAATGGCAATTTCAATGATGTATTATGTGTTCCAAGTCTTTATTGTAACCTTCTATCAGTATATCAAATCACTCATTCAGGTGAAGGTAAAACCATAGAGATTTCACCTCACCAAGTTGTAATCAAGGATCTAAAAGATCATAATCATGTTCTTACAATTGGAATTGTTGATTATATTACCAGGTTGTACAAGTTTGACAACTTTGGGTCATCATCTTTTTTATCAGTTTTTGTTGCTCATAACGATGACTTGAGCAAACTTTGGCATGAGCGGTTTGGTCATCTAAACTATCGCTCATTGTAGAAACTATGTAATCAACATATGGTGACTGGTCTTCCTCTTATTTCATGCAAAGATGGTGTTTGTGCCGATTGTGTTCTCGACAAACATCATCAGGACAGTTTTGAAAAACGTGCCTCTTGGCATGCCTCAGGTCCTTTGCAACTTGTTCACAGTGATTTGTGTGGTCCACTTTCTTCTCCGTCTTTTTTCTGGGTGAAAGTATTTCTTAACTTTCATTGATGACTTTTCCAAATGTACTTGGGTTTACTTCTTAAAACTTAAGAGAGAATTTTTTGACAAGTTTTTGGCCTACAAGGCTCTTGTAGAAAAGAAATCTAGCCATCAAATTCAAAGGTTAAGAACAGATAATGGAGGCAAATATGTGAACAATAATTTTACAAATTACTGCACTACATAGGGAATCCAAATGAAACACATTGTTCCATATACATGACAACAAAATGGTGTTGCTGAGAGAAAGAGCCGCACATTAAAAGAAATGGCTAATTGTATGATCCAATCTAAGGGATTAAGTATAAAGTATTGGGTGGAAGCCATCAACTGTGCAAATTACATAGTAAATTGCACTCCCACAAAGGCTCTTAAAAATATAACACCAGAAGAAGCTCGGACTAAAATTAAACCAGATGTAAGTCACTTCCGTGTATTTGGCAGTATAGCATGGGCTCACATTCTTGATGAGAAAAGGAAAGCATTGCAGCCTAAAAGTGAGAAGTGTATATTGGTTGGTTATTCTGAAGATGTCAAAGGTTACATAATTCTTCAATCACATTCTAATGAAATTATTATTAGAAGAGATGTTAAATTTGATGAAAACCTCTTGGCCTGCAAGCCTAATTCAACATTTGTGCCTTCTTTGGCCTGCGAGCCTAATTCAGTGGTTGTGCCTTCTTTGGCCTGCGAGCCATATTCTTTTTTTGTGCCTTCTTTTGATCTGGTTTCTTCTTTATATGATGATAGTGAGGATGAAAATCCACCTCCGCCTGCTCACCCTCCTCCAGATGAGTCTTTTGAACCTAAACTTGCACCAGTTCCACGGCTTCCTAGATGGGTCCGTTCAACATGAGAAGCAGTTGGTGATCTTGTCGGTGATCCTTCAGATCAACGTCGGACACATTCACATTTCTAGTGAGCCTCTTCTCTTTTGGCTCAATTTTTAGAAACTCATGATCCAGAGACATTTGCAGAAGCTTCAGGTCATCCAGATTGGGATACATCAATGAATGAAGAGTATTGTTCTTTAATGGAAAATGATACTTGGGATATTGTACCTCTTCCAAAAGGAAGAAAACGTGTCATATGTAAATGGTTCTATAGAACTAAGTATGCATCATATGGAAGTGTTTAAAGACACAAGGATCGTTTATTTGCCAAAGGATTTTCCCAAGTTGAAGGAATTGACTATCATGAAACCTTTTCCCCTGTAGCCAAAATCAATTCCATCCACCTTGTTCTTTCCCTTGCTGCCTCACATAAATGGGAGGTCCATCAGATGGATGTTAAATCCTCCTTCTTGTATGGATATTTGCAAGATGACATATGCATGGAACAACCTCCTAGCTATGTCCAGAATGACTCTAGCCCTGTTTGTCATCATAATAAATATCTTTATGGTCTCAAGCAAGCTCCCCGAGCTTCGTATGCCAAAATGGACACATTTCTTATTGCCACTAGATTCTATAGATTCCATTATGATCCTAATGTCTATACCAAGAAAGTAGGAAGCCATCTCATAATCCTTGTCCTTTATGTTGATGACCTTATCCTTACTAGTAGTGACGCAAAACTTTTAAACCACGTGAAAACCAGCCTTAAGAAGAAATTTGAAATGACAGACTTGGATTTTTGCACTATTTCCTTGGCCTCCAAGTTTTGCAAACCAATGAAGGAATTTTTCTTTCCCAATCTAAGTATGCTTGTGACCTTATTCATCACTTTCACATGGACAATTGTAAACCAACCCCTTCTCCCTTCCAATCTGGAGTCAAGCTTACAGCCACCTGTACTTCTCCTGAAGTTGATGCCACCCTGTACCGTCAGTTTGTTGGTAGCCTCTTATACTTGAATCATACCCGTCCTGATATTTCCTTTGTTGTTGGTCTTGTTGCCCGATATATGCAAACACCCCATGAAAGCCATTGGAAAGCAGCTAAAGGATGCTTAGCTATGTTTGTGGTACAGTTTAGTTCGGGATACATTACAGTTCAGGGGGGAATCCTTTATTGGTTGGTTTCACTGATTCAAATTGGGTCAGCGGCCCTGATGATCATAATTCTACTGAAGCTTATGTTTTAAGCCTTGGTTCGGGACCTGTCACTTGGACCTGTAAGAAACAACAGACTAATGCACTTTCTTTAGTAGAAGAAGAGTACCAAGCAACGGTAAATGCAAGTCAAGAAGCTCTGTGGCTTCGATAGATCCTTTCAGAGTTTGGATTCCATCACCAGCATCCAACCAACCTTTGGTGTGACAATCAGAGTGCCATCAAGATCACCAAAGACCCAGTTCAACATCAGCGTAGAAAACACATCGAGCTACACATGCACTTCATTAGAAAGCTAATTCATGATCAAGTTATTGAAGTGCTATTTTTCCCTACAGAAGATCAAGTTGCAGACATTTTCACAAAGTCTCTTACAGAAGCAAAGTTTTCCAAACTTCGATCTATGTTAGGAGTTTAGGAAGTTGTCATTATGGGGGGATAGGTTCTAAGGCCTCCTTCCTTCTCCTATTGTGTCACTATTGTAAATCCTTCAATCCTATCCCAAGTTGTTATTAAGGGGGTATGTTAGGATATTTAGACACTTAGGAGTTAGTTAAGATCTACCTAGTCTAATATGTCATTAGGTAAAAGTGTGTTTCTTAGTTTGTTTCTTTAGTATGCATTAGTATGCATTTGTAGTTAGGAAATCGAACGGTCACGATATGTTCCGGACATAGAGTCATCTGATGGTTCATACTCTCCTCCATATTAATGGCCATTGATCCATGGATTAACACCTGATTGGTCCATGATCTCTATTTAAAGAGCATGGAGGGTCATTTTTTGATGATCGATTGTGAGAAACTCTCTTGTAAAATTTCTCTATAATTTTTTTCTTTGCATTAATAAACTACTCTAAGTGGTCGTGTTGGCTAGGGCCATGGATGTTTCCCCATAGGGGTTTTACTACATGAAATTATCGATGTGTTGATCTTTGATCTGGTTATGTGAGTGGTTACTGAAGGTGTTCGTCCTCTGTTGGAATACCTGTGTTTTCGAACAAAATCTAGGGTTGGAAATAACTAGGACATATCATGATCTCTATTCTTTTGATGCCAGAAAAGTAAAATTTGATGGGTTGATCAAAGATATGGTAGTCACCTTAGATCGAATTCATTTAAAAATCATAATGATGGATGTAGTGGTGGCTGATGTGCCTACAAACTATGGTATGCTACTAAAACTAACATGGGAATGAAATATGGATGGTATAATGCATCATATGGGCATGTCCTATGTTATTGTACCAAGGTTTGGAGAAGAGAACATGAGATTATACAAAGAATGTTTTTTTTTCTTATGTGTTTAGTGATCATAAAAACCCTGTCAATCACCCTATATACTTGTTTGATGAGGATATTGGTTGTTTCATCCTCACAGTAAATGAATAATATAAGAAGTCTCCCACACTCGTAGCCCCTTTAGCAAGCTCTGCTGAAGAAATAGGTGGTATGTGCAAAATGCATTTTGATGGGGCATATTTGAAAGGAGTAGGAGTTGGTGTAGTACTCATTCCCCCTAGTAAGAAAGATATCCACTTGTCCTACAAGTTGGATTTTGAGGCCACTAACAATGTAGCTAAATATGAGGCCCTAACTCTATGCCTCGAAGCAGCACGAAAAATGCAGATCACTGAGTTGGTGGTATTTGGAGATTCATAACTAGTGGTGCAACAAATCAAAGCTTGTTATCAAACAAGGAATCCCAATGTAATATCATATAGGAATTAGCCACTAC